>JAOTAV010000027.1:2979751-2992524 GCA_026546445.1 Cyclargus thomasi | reverse complement strand
CCCTCGGGTACTTAGCACGGGGCCAGACTGACGTGGTGTGAAGCGTCCATAGATATTATTATATTATTATTATTATAATCGCTTTACCAATCGTCTGCTGGTTATGTATCTGTTCGCTTTTGCAATCATTATACTTAGCTGTAGCAATCTCGAAAATTATTTACCCCATCGCGTAAAAATCAAAAGAGGTGATAGGTCACCATCGATTTGTTCATTGGCGCCAAATCGAATTTTATTCTCGTACGATTTCATTAACGAATCGGAATACACCGTGAACGCAATTTGCATATTTGATGTTAACGAGTTAGCAGAGATCTAACGCGCCGACAACCGACTGTGATACTAATTGCTGATGGTTTTGGCGATGACGCTATATACAGTAATGGAACCATGGACAGTCAAAAGGACCAACAAATCTATTCTCGACCAGTTTAACGTAAAAGTCAGATTATCGACAATATGCTACAAGAGAATTCTATCTTACTTTGGTCACATCGCTCGCCAAAATCCAGAAAGCCTCGAAAAACTAATAGTGACGGGTAAAGTGGAAGGCAAGCGACCCAGAGGTAGATCATCAACTCGATGGTGTGACCAAATTACGGCACTCACTGGTATTAAAATAACAACAGCCCTCAGAGAAGCAGAAGACCGAACACAGTGGAAGAAAGTAATAACTGGAGTTAAGATGAAGAAAACGACCAAGAAGAAGATATACAGTAATACGACGAAAAAACTCAACAAATTTTAATGAAATTTCAAATTTTCGTGTAAACGTGTGTGATACATTAATTCCCTATCATTATAATCCTAAGTTTTTGGCGGAGTTCACATTGTCTAAATTTATTAAACATTTACACCTTTTGTCCACCGCACGCCTTCAACGAGATTGTTTTAGACCAATAAAATGCGACTTTATATTCTAGGCTCTAGGTTTCATTTTTTAGCGATATTGCTCTAGCGCTTATGTCGTCGCCGATTTGTAGTGACGTAGAGCAAAATGAAACCTGTCGTCTATGTCATACAGTAGCATTTTATCGGGCCGAAATAATCTCGTTGACGGTGAAGGCGTGCGGTGGACAAACGGCGATACTAATTCTGCACCTTATAGGCATTAAGGCCAAAGTACATTTTGTCATCTTTAAAGGAGAGCTAGACAGATAATTTAATAAATTATATCTTTGAGAGTTACAATCGAATACAGTTAAGATATACAGAATTGCCTTAGTGATGTAAAATTTTATCACGAAAAGAAAATACCTTTCAAAGTCAAAATAGAATATTATTTTTGATGATGAACAATTCTGCACCTTAGAGGCATAAGGACTGAAGTTACATTTACCCAAATGTCACTTCGGCTCTTATGCCTCTAAGATGAAGAAGTTGATGGTTTTAGCGATGACGTATATGACGTATAACGTAATTGTCGTTAAAATGCTATAGACAATATAAACTAGTTGTGTCAACTCCACGTGAGTTAGGTTTAGAACGACGGGATATGTCGTGTGTGTTGTATGTACGTGTGTGTTATGTCACGTTTATCACCAAAATGTGAAATTTCATTAAAATCAGTCGTTGTTTAGTCGTTTAAGAGGAAAGATTTGTGTTTTTGTATGATTGTTACGATAAAACTCAAGTACTGATCCGATTTCAAAGATTCTTCTACCTTTAGATTGCTGTCACAAAGTGACATAGGTTATAGGTTACGCACGATAGGTCCCTATAAGATACTTTTTGTTCCGATTAAAGACTTCCGTGGTATAAAACATTTCCACGCAAACAAAGCTGCGGGAAAAATCTAGTATACTATATAGCAAGCAAGCATAAAGCAGAAAGTGTTTATTATAGCTGACAATAGATCTAGTCAGGTAGTTTATTATAGCTGACAAAACGTTTTAATAGCAACAAAACATTGATAGTTAATTTTACGCAACGTTTTCTTGAAAATTGTTTGTATATCTCACGACCACTTCAACTGATTATTACATTTAAGTGGCACTCAGTGGCGTAACTACAAGGTGACAAGCCGGAAAAATGCCCCGCCTGAGGGGGCCCCCGATCAGCCCCCCTAGACAAGTGGCAAGCGATTATTTTTTACAATAACCGCTTAACGTGTTTTTGTATTGGTTTGACATAGTGGAACGAAAACGAATTTGCCACGGGCCTCGAACGGTATAGTTACGCCACTGGTGATACACCTATTTTCCGTTTACTGACACTTTTTATGTAGCCATTATATCTTAGCGTTATTGTTTTATGTTTGATGAAGTTTTCAATGTTTTGCACTTATCGCATTATGTAAAATCCTTAATTTTTCTTAACTAAAAATTATGAAAACTGCTTTAAGATATCTTAGTAAGATCTTCTGGCTAGGATCCGCGGCAGCAGCCACAGTGTCCTAAGAGATTCTCTGATCGACGTTATGATTGCAAAAACAAAATCTCTGTTTAGAATGGTATACTAACATAGTGATAAGTGTTTTTACTAACAATTTCATGGATCTGTGTCACCTGAAATAAAAAAATATATATTTTTTTTTATTTAAGATAGCTCACCTTACACTCAATATTTTTGTAATAAAAAACATTACAACTTTTCTAATATCCCTGTCGTTTAAGGCCACGGTTCTTTCTTATTTTTGCCTTGTCAATACAGACCACCATTTTTCTAATTTCCCTGATATTTCAGACGGCCGTGTGGGCGCGGACGCGTCGCCACCGGCGTGCGAGGCGCGCTTGCTGAACGGAGACCTCTGGCGGCGTTTCCACGACATCGGCACTGAGATGATTATCACGAAGGGTGGCAGGTAGGCACTATAGTCCATAAAAGTAGGTAGGAAGAGATGGACCGACACAAGTTACCTAGTGGAAAGCAGCTACCGTCGCCCACAGACACTTTCAGAATCAAAAGAGTGCGTCACCGGCCTTTGAAGAGGCAATACGTTCTCCAGCGCCATATAATATTATTTTCGTGAATAATAGTTTATACTAAAGGAGAACTGAGCATTTTCATTTCTGTATTTTTTTGCTGTGATGCTATTATTAATATAGTCACCCTTCCCGATAGATGAGTATTTTGATAAGGTATTTTGATTCTCAAGTCACAACTTTGAAGTTCCATCAAGCGAGTGATTCTTTCCCTAACACCTAACGTGAAAACGTCGAGGCAAAACAAATACATTTAAATAAGCCATCTGCGTGTTCCAAAATAATTACACGTTGGCCGTATATCATAAATTCTTGTAAAACAACAAAAACTTAACAAAAACCCATTAGGGCTGCCGAATCTGACGCGGGGCTTGTTAACGAGTAATTTGGGTCCAGACCTCCGTCATAGACAACAGCTGCCCAAATACCAATTCGGCCATTTCTCTAAATGGTCGAGCAAATTACACCTTATTATAAGCTTGTTTGCTTTACGAGTGCACCCCCCAATTATTTTTTTTTCGTCGATAATGCGAGCGGAGAAATTACTGAGGCGCCTTCGTGTTTCCTGCGAGAGACCCCCCTCACCCCTCCCCGGACCCACGTCGAGACCCAAAGGGGCTCCCTTCGAGTCCCCCTGCCCCCTTTAAGACCCGCAGTTACTTGCCCGCTGTCGCACGTCCGATACATTCGAAACAATTGTCGTAATTAATAGTACGTAATTGCGTCTCGGTCGTCCGCGCAAGCGCATAGCGGGCGCGCCGCTTTTTGCAGCTAATTAAATGACCTCATCTCCGCCGCTGTCAACTTCTTCGCTTTTTTCCTCTATGGACCACCGACATTCGGATAATTTACCGCTCTATCCCGGTATCCCGCCGGCTGGGGTCAGTTTTGTTTATTTTACATTAACGAAGGCGCGCCGGGCGCCGGCGCCGGCGTTTAATTCGTTTCTTGCGCGGTGATTGAGACGCATTTTCCTATTGCTTTTAGCGCTTTCCGCGAGCAAACAGCGGATTGGGCGGAGCGGTAACACCTGCCGCCATCTTCCCCGGGGATTTGCCCCCAATTATTCTCACCTGCGCCTCGCTAAGTGCCACCGCAAACAACGGGTCCGGCCCTTAGATGCATGTGTTAACTGCAAAGAAAAATCTTACGCGTTTCACAACTCCACAATGGCGTCCGTGGCCGGTGCAGTGTTACTTCCAGAATGTTCAGCTCGGTACAATGTACACATCAAATATTTAAATATAGTTCTAAAGTTTACCTCGATTCAAAAACGTGACCTCGTGCGTAGCTGTCTTAAATAAAACACTTTTGTGCGCGAGTGTTCTGCAATTCGACATCTGATTGACAAGTTGCGTATGATTTACTATACACAAATGCGCCAGCAAACAGCTGAAACAATGCGCACGATTACTCTAAACCCCCTAAAACATGACGAGTGGCATCTGGATCAATAAAACAATACCCCAATAATCAAACAAACAAACAATGGTTTCATTTGTTTTTTCTAAAAACCCCCGAATATGACAAATGGCCGGGCGCGGGACCGTCGGCTGGCTCTCCGGCGGGGGGCGGGGACGGGAGACTTAGCCAACACGCTTTCTTTGTTGCTTCTTAGTAGAATCACCAATGTAATTGACATGAGCGTTCGTTAATACAAAGTGGAAATTCGGCACACGTAGTGTAAATTCCGTACATTTCGATTAGCGGTTCTATAAAGAAGCGATGAAGAAGACGTGTTGACTAAGCCTCCAGGCTCGCTCGCCGCGCTCGCGTGTCGTCGCGCAGACCTCCCGCCATTTAAAAACAAACACACAACACAAAAACTCGTTATTTATCCTCGCTGAAGGGAAGGGCGCGCCCGAATTCACTTGAAAAAATCATAACTTATAATTAAAAACGTCCGACAGCATCATCTACCTACAGCATTCTTGATGTGTTTTTTCGAAGTCCAGACGGAAAAATTTTCTGAAGAAATTGTGTTGCAATCGACAACGTGCAGTGTATAGTTTGAGACTAGCCCGAATACGGAAATAGTTTAACCGAGACGGGCAACAGGTTGTATATTATTTCATAATCTGTATGTTTATTGATGTTAGATAAGCCCTCATCGAATCGATCTCGACCAACGGTGTACAGTCAGCAGGATATAACCCGATTAGTTAATCGCAGTATGGGGAGAAACACGGACACAATAATGTAGATGCAACGGTCTTGGAAGCATTACCAATTGTACAGTCCAGTACTGACTGTACAATTGGACTTAGGATTTCAAATTAATCAAATTTCGTAATTTTCCAAATATGAAATATTTCGGAGTGAGGCCAGGCCGACTATACAGATTCCGGTACAGTGCCCGGCAACAGAAATACCGATTAATTGATTCGATCTGTGTCGTAATTAAAATCGGTGATTAGAGAGCCGTCAGCCGGCGCCGGCGCCTCAAAGCCCAGCATTCCTTTTGTTTTACCACGGGTCGTTTGTCGCCTGCGAGCTGCGTGGGGTTATCTCCTCTCTCTGTCTGTCGTATGAGAAGACACGTGTGCGGGAGAGAGAGGCACGTGGGCGCCGACCTCCTGCAGCGCCCGGCGCGCCCCGCCCTACACGGCAATAATCAGATTATGACAGGCTCCGTCTCGTGGACTCCACTCATCACTTTTCAATGTCTCCGAAATATTTGACGGCAGAAATTCGTTTAAACAAAAAACTCCGTCAGTCCACGTTAAACAACCATAAATAAAACAGTCTACGCTCCCCGGCTAGCGTCCATAAATTATAAAATATTATATAGATTTTAGTGATAAGACACGATGAAAAGCAGTAGGACAAGTAGGACTTTGTTCATTAACACTCGAGCGGCAATGAAATTATTGTAATAATTGAATGATAAAATGAGCGAAATTGAGCGTTAATTAATTATAGTTAACTTGGTTGCAAAAAAAATTGTATACCACGCGGGATCTGTATATTTTCCCGAGATAAAAAGTATAAGACTTAATAGCTATTAAACAAAAAAAGACTTTATCAAATCCGTTCAGTATTTCCTGAGATTAGCGCGTACAAACAGACGAACAGACAATTTTTTTGTCGATATGTGTTCTATTGCTGTTCCTTAGCACATTGATTATTTTGTAAAAATACTAAATGTACAGCTCCAATTTTACTGTTTTATTATATGTATAGATGTTTAATTTTTTTTTTCAAATTCGTTAATTAACTTCGTTAATACGCAATTATCGAGCCGATAAATTAGACACAGATATAAAATGAAACAGTTTAACGATAACACACGAAAGTGCTCCAAGCACATCGAGAGTTGAATTGCTTAATCTCGTAATCCGTGGAGCGATTCGACCGATTTCCGATAAATTGCCGTTTAGAGATGGCGGCGGTGACGTCATCGAAAAAACAAAACGTCATCGCACGTAATAAGGAATCCGATGCACGCGTCGCCAGATCATATCGCGATGTCCCCCCTCCGCCCCCTCCCCCCCTCGCCGGCCTCGACACTTTTTATCGTCCTACCCTCCATGGCGGCAATCGAATGCGCTGACTTAACATTTCGGAAGCGAGGCATCGATGGAACAGAAAAACGCGAGTCACTCAAAACACGTTTATTAGGTAGCATTCACTAAAACGGTTTGGCGACAGAAAATATCGACCAGTCACGGCGGAAAAAGTCTAGTATTCCTGATTGGGATACGTGGATTCCGGGAATGATTTGGGTGAAGAAAGTCGTGTTTTGTTTTTATGGCGCCAGCGGCTTAGATGCGTATCGCTGCGGGTATTTAACCCGTGTCGGGTACGGGGTTCTCACGGAATACAACTTTTTATAGTTGTTAATTCGGATGTAGAGACATTTTTAGTGTTTTAGCGGCTGAAAAAAAAAACCTCAACATACTATGGACGGCTACCAGTTTTAGAGGTAGCTGTGAGTTTGAATGCGGAGACATTTTTATGGCAACTTCGGGAGCTGTATATATTTTAGCACCTTATCCTGTGTCTTGTGTTGATGCTTTACAAATATTAATATCGGACTAGAAATGTAAGTTTATACTTTTCAAATGAATAGGATGATAATTAAATTATTTTAACCCTAGAGTTTCAAGAATATATAAGCGCTACCTGTGGTAGAATTCGGTACGCACATTTGGATTTTTAATTTTTTAGTTACGTTGCTTAGTTTAGTGGTTACTACCATGAGAGGCCGGCAAAGCACATGCAACCCTAATGTTGCTAGTGTCCATGGGCGACGGCAGTTGCTTTACATCAGGTAGCGCTTGCTGGCTTGCCCCCTAAATATAATAAAAAAATGTCAATTGTGCCAACCCTGCATACGTGTCCATACAGCTTTTTCGTCTCCGGGAACCGCGCACGCAGTGGGTGCGTCGTCGTTAAAATATGAACACGTAGACGTACGTGACGTGATCACGTGACGCGGTCAAACGGCCATCATACAACTAGATCATAACTATGAAAACGTTATAATTTAAGAAACAATTTTATTGAGATATAATAAACATACCGTCCTTTTTAAAGGCTTTTATTTAGCTTAGTTTGTTCGCTGTTTTGTACGGGTCAAATCTTGGAAGCGATATTCGAGCACGTATTGACATCCCATTGATATGAAATTTTGCAAAGATTTGTTACTTGGATGACAATGCAATATTAGGATGTCAGAAAGCTGATATGATGACTGAGCCGGAAGGTGGTTATAGCATCTCAAAGATAAAATTGTCAAGTTTGTTGGTTCGTAAGATTCAGCAATTCAATTCGTTCGTTTGTGTCTCAAAATGGTTTTAAATTAGTGGGCACAGGTTTAATTAATTAATATATTAATCTCAAACGCGATAAGCTTAATAGAATATATGTGCGTTTCGAAATAAGAGCTAATTTAGAAAAACATTAGTCAAATTGGTTTAGAACGATCCTCTTATGGTGTTGCACCTGTTAGCTTGGTGTAGGCAGCTGCATGAACTTCTATTAAGCTTCTGTTACATATTTATCTTATATTCTAGATGATGCCTGCAACTTCGTTGCGTCAAAATATGTTTATCGCGCAGGAATCGTATATTTTTCGGGATAAAAAGTACCTTATGTCCTTCTTCAGCCCCTCAACTAACTTCACATAAAAAATCACGTCTTAAAGATGCTTAGCGATGCGTAGCGATGTTAAGAAAGGACAAACAAACACATTTTCCCATTTATAATATTAATATATACAAACAAACACATTTTCCCATTTATAATATTAACATTTTTAATCATAAAAATATTTAAGCAATGTTTAACTAATCTTTGTTTGCTGTCTCTTTCTGGAACTCGTCACATTACAGCGAACCTTGTTTAGTTAAACATTGCTTAAATATTTTATAAATAATGGGGTTAAAATATATTTACACTGATACTATATATCCATAATAATATTATTCCAAGTTTGTCTTTCCTTTACGACTTAACGAAGCAACCAATAGACTTGATTTTTGGCATAGGCAGCATTGACTTATAGTTGTAATGTTACTCGCATAAACTACTTTGGATCTAGAAAAAACATCTGTATCCAAAAGTATTTTCTCGGAAAAAGCTGTTATTGTATATGTGCAGTCTTCGGTTAAAACCTGAATATATATGTAAAAGTAGCGGCGTTGGAAGCGAACAAAAATTTTTCTCATTTGTATGGGGAAACTTTAGTCGCTTGCGCGCTTGCCGCACGTTGAAGTTAACTATATATAAGGAACACATACAAACCTTAAATTATTATCATTTACTTTCGTAACACCATGTATAGATATAGGACAGAATAATAGAAACAGATTAGAACTCACATTTTTCAAAATTTCGTATAAGTTTCTAAAATAAGTGATTATGTACTAAATTATATTTAATTGCTTGTAACACTGACGAATAAGTACCACCACCACGTAGAATATATAATTTATGGTTTCATAATTATAAAATGAGTGGACTTCGGCACTACTTCGGCTATGACTACAATTTACGAGTTAATGTTGAAACGACATATAGACCCTATTGCTGTATATACAAGGTTTATTTTTACGTGACTTGGTTGTGCAAGTTTCGTTCAGGTCAAATTACTATGATATATAGTTGTATGTTGCTAACTTTTTATGTAGCAGATATTTTCTTAATGATTTATCTATGAGGTAGGTCACCTACATGATACATCAGATGGGGCTAAATAATCAATACGATAAGAATACTCCTCTTAATCTAAAATGAAAATAAAGGAGTAGGTTTTTGCGTTGGGAGAGCCACGAATGGGCCGGCTCGACCGAAGTGATGCCACGGCCTCACAGAAAATTGGCGTGAAACGGTGTTGTGCTGTGTTTCGTTCAGTGAGTGAGTTTACCGGTGGTCCAACTTTCCTAATCTTCTATCCCTATTCCCTCATAAATGGCCGGCAATGCACTTGGACTCTTCGGATGTTAGAAGGGCGACGGCAGTTGCCTTCCATCAGGTAACTCGTCTGCTCGTTTGCCCCCTAAATATCATTAATAATACCTTTTTTAATCGACCTCCTTCATTTTTTAAATATAAATTAGTTTCATATCAAGAAAATTCAAATCACAATTTTTTTTTCTTTAATTTGCAGGATTGAGGTAACATTGTTTTGAATGTGTTATCTAACGTAGTCAGCGTAATAGAAATTTTCATAATAATTATTGTGAGGTTATGTTAAGGAGTTTTTAATCTTGTTGTTCTTCCGTTGGCACTCCTGCAGTAGCAAACCGTTGGACCCACCTATAAATAATATAATTTATAAGCGTGAAATGTCAGCGAGCCTTATAAGTATGATATTTAAAATTATATTTATTTTATTTAAATTTATACGAAGACGTCAGACTATTTCCATAATCTAATCACGAAAGCAGTAGTCGAACTGTTCTAAGACATGTAATAATGTTTATTTGTTTGTTCGTACATTTTATGTATAATGGTGTATATTGAAAGAGAGCCAGTTGACGGACCTGCGTCATTTGGTCGGGATATGTCAATTTCGTGTAAGTCGTGATCTGTCGGCTGAGTTTGACATAACCCGACCAAACTACTTAGATCCACGATCTGTATCTGTTTCAACTTCTCTGATTGTACGTTTCTATAGAATATAGATGAATATTAGAAACTAGGCTATATTTCGAATAACCAACTTTCTGTCTGATGATTTTCCGCTGGTCTCTTTGAATAAATGACAAATCTTTTGACAGAGGGTTAATGAAACATACCGTCGACCTTGAGCAAATGCATAATACTATAAACACCTCATAATTATCAACCAGTTAGTAAAAGGTTTTTAATGTTTCTCAACTACGGTAGCTTTAGGAGTGACATATAAAATAATAAGAAAATTCATTGGGTAGGTATCTTACTAATATAATAAATGCGAAAGTTTCTGAGTTTGCGAGTGTTTATATGTTTGTTACTTATTCACGCTTAAACGGCTGGACCGATTTCGATAAAATTTGGCATAGACCTAGCTGATATTCTGGATTAACACATAGGCTTCTCTTTAAGCGTGTAGCACCGCGAATCACAGCTAGTTAAATTATAATTAGTGACATTTGGACATAAACAACTTAAGCAGGTCGTCGTGTCAAGTGCAATCAACAGGTTAGGTGACACTACGACACCGCGCTATCGCCGACACCGCTGACACCCGATACCCACTCTAACCCCGAAATGGTAAAATATGAATATTACACGGTCCACCTTTTATCAGATTCGCCCACGTACGCATAGATTACATATATTAAGACACATTTAACATAATTACCTGTGAATTATTGCAGATATTAAATTTAATTTGGCCTGGATGATGTTTTGACAGGTTTTTTAATGCAAAATGCAGGTTACATAATTTAGCGCCTTTTATGGTATTAAAGATTTTGACTTTGTTTTCCTTAATTGGTTGTTCGATTTAATCCATACTTATATTATTTATGGGTCTGTCTTTCTGTGTCTTACCTTGCATAGCCCGCTACACTAGTCAGAAAGACAGAGAGATTCATATCCTTTTCCGTCCACCAGTTTTTCATCTCGGATTTTTGACGTAATTTCGTATAGTTTAGGCGACCGGTTTCATTTTGACCTACGTCACTATAGCTCAGCTCAGACGACCTGGAGGCTAAAGCAAAGTCGCTAGAAAATGAAACCTAAAGCCTAGATTATAAAGTTGCATTTTATCGGTCCAATATGATCTCGTTGACGAACTCTGTGAACCAACGGCGTTAGTGCCTAAAACTCAAGACCCTCTTGTTCTCATCCCAGACTCCGCTTCGTACAAATGTCATGAGTAGTACCACCCGCGCGTGCATCGATACCATCGCGAGTGCATCGCGACATCACGCCGAGATCTATATCTTCAGCCAGCTACTGCCCGATCGTGATAAACACAATGGAAACACAACCTTTACTTCACAAGTTTACGGCGGAATTCTCTTTGTCAGACCATCCTGTTATATTCTACATAGGGAGCAAGGAAATGGGTGAACATGGGCGCACGATTCTCAAATAAAGCGTCAGATGGGTGTCACAGTGCCGGGTTGCGAGAACGGCTATCTGATGGGCGTTATGGGCGCGTGATCATAATGCTAACGTTACAAAATATTACAAAAGTACCGAGCGCCCACGCCGTAGTGGACAGCAAGGTAGCAACTTCGTTGTGTCGAAATCCGATTTTTTTGGGAAAAATACTTTTTTATGATGTTTTTTCCCATCACAGAGATGATTTAAATAGAGACAGATAGAGATGATCAAAATGGGATTAGTGATTTAAGACTAAAGATGTACAGACTTACAGACGTACAGATAGATATACTTTGCATTTGTAACATTAGAACAGATTGACTCACAAATTTTCAAGCTAACGCGGCACTTACAAAATACATACCAGCTCAGCAAACATGGAAAAGAATTCGAGCTAACTCATTAACCAGCTGCCATAAAGAAATAGAAAGTACATCTAATGAAGCGGTATAAATAAATCATAAACGCCGCCGGTTTTCCGAGAGCCAATTACGGGCGATTAGTGATGCGGTGACATCGAAACATTTCCGTGAAACGCGCCGGTTCAATGTCAACAGTGTCACAGTCTGCGCCCGCGCACTCGGCTAATTGCGCCAGGGTTGCCAACGTCAGAATAGTTTTTTTTTAATTGGGACAAATGAGCAAACGGGTAAGCTAATGGATGGCAACTATCGTCGACCATACACATTCGCAAAATCACAATAGTAGAATTTAGTAGATAGTAGAACTTTTAAGAGAGAATGGTGCTGGAAACACTGTTTCTCGACAAAACACAGCGTCGTTTTACGCCTTTTTGTTCAGAAAGAAACATAAGAGGAATCAAAAAAATTAAAAAAAAAACGTAGAAAAAAAATGGTTCGAAATGCAACTCTCGCATTATTCTAGTCACATAGATATATTAATGTAAGTGCTTGTAATAATTATGGTAGTATTAAATGGAATACAATATGGTAAGTGTCAGCCCTGCAGTCGGTGCGTTTGATAACGCGATGTTTGCGTGATTACAACAATCAAACGAGGTGTGAACATCGTCGACAAAGGGTAATCTCGTCGTACATGAGTTGGTACTTGGTACTCAAAAAAAAAATCGTATACTTATATGACGTGTTGTCCTGTCTTAGTATTAAGTCCTTTCTTTACAACCTAACGTAGCAACCAATAGAATTCATTTTTGGCACAGACTTAGTTGAAAAGCTACGTTCATCAACATCATTTACTGAAAATGCCCGTATTTTACGCGATATACTTGATTTGATCTTCACTCGACTTGATTTTTGCCATAGACCGAGTCGAAACGGTGAAGAG
>JAOTAV010000027.1:2864942-2979651 GCA_026546445.1 Cyclargus thomasi | reverse complement strand
TTGCTAAAAATTATTGGAACAAGAAAATTGATTTCCCGCCTTTACTTGACACTGGCCATGGTTGTAGCCAAGCGCCAAATAAATAAATAAATAAAAAATAAATAAATGAAGAAGAAGGATAATATTTGTTTTTTGAGATTAAGGTGGATTATCTTTTTGCTTAAATTTTTATTAATTTAGTTGAAATTGGTGTATTAAATACTGCAATGGGGCTTATTGACAATATTTCCTCGTTCTGGTCCGCAATTGCAATACTAATCACAAAACCTCACGTCGTAAATAAAAGAATTTGGGGACAAAAAGTTTTGAATAAGTTTGTTTTTAAAGTTTCTGATTACAGTGCAAGTGACATAAATTGTGTTAAAGACTATTTTACAAAAATAAAGTTAACCAATACAGACAATTTGGAAGAATTCTGCAGAACTTTACCTAATAATATAGTACATAACCTTAATTTGGTAGAATCTAATGATGGCGAGGTGGAAATATTTATAGTGCAACTTTTACCAAAATGCTATAGTGAACAACATGCTTATCAGTTAGTATGTTTGTTAAAGCATAAAGGTCTAGTCACATTCAATGATATAACACCAGAGGACAATGGACAAACTTTATGCCCAAATTTTTTATATTTTTTTTATTTAAATGGTAATTCTCTGGAAATAGGCAGTGATTGTGGTCAGTATTTATTGAATTTGTCTTAAAATCTTGTATATTTAGAAAATTAAAAAAGTAAATACATTGTAAGAAAATATAATTGTGAACTGAATAGTCTTTTTAAATGAAAAGAGTAAGTACTGTGTTCATGTATTCACATCATTCATATATTTTATAGATCCAAGTGACAAAAGCTGGTTGTGGTTAAAAACAACAGTTCTACCTCAAGTTACAAAATGGTCCCAAGAAAACACTAGCGGCCATAGTAGTATATGTAAAGAGTCACTGTCATTGGTGCCACATGATGAATATTATGAACTATATAATCAGTTAAAACTTAGGCACGGAAAGGAATTAGTTAGGGTTTGTATATTCATTTATTGTTCTATTCATTTTATATGTAGAAGTTCAAAAAATATTTAATAAAGTTAGATTCATAGTCTTAGTAAAAATATTTAAAATAATAAGTAACTAGATCCAAGGACTTAATGACATAGACATGTTTTTCTTACAGATATGGCCTGAATGCACAGATCCACTAAAGTTTGTATATGAGGACATAGCTATAGCAACATACCTTTTGCTTTATTGGAAAAAATTAAGCAGGGGTTCTCAGAATTTTGTTGATATGGGCTGTGGAAATGGACTGCTGGTATATGTGTTGACCATGGAAGGTCACATGGGCATAGGAATTGATGTTCGAAAAAGGAAAATATGGGACATGTATCCAACCAATATAAAACTGCAGGTAACTTTGCTATATTTTATTAGAAACTTTACAAAAATATGAAATAATTGAATTTACAGAGCAATATATATAAATAAAATTATACACTTATCCAACCCAAATACATTTAGCCTTAAAAATAATGTACATAATATATTGTTATAATTATAATATAACTTCTAATCTTTCCTTCTAGGAGCACACCATTACTCCAAACATTGATTTATTTCCCGAAGCTGATTGGATAATTGGTAACCACTCTGATGAACTGACACCTTGGATGCCTGTCATTGCTGCTAAAAGCTCCTACAAATGTAATTTCTTCCTACTACCTTGTTGTGCTTACAACTTTGATGGGACAAAATATCAGAGACAAAATTCGTCTCTAAGCCAATACACCGAATATCTAGATAAAATTTATAAATTGTGTATAGAGGCAGGTTTCGAAACTAAAAAGGATAGGCTTAAAATACCGAGCACCAAAAGAATTTGCTTTATCACCAATAGTAGAACATATTCCATTGATGACTATGGAAGGCAGATAGATATTGTCAATAATATGGTTGCACATGAGACTGGCATAGAAAACAATAACAAACAAGTAATAAAAACAAGAGATCCGTTAGAAAAGGTTAAAAATTGCACACAAGTAGATAAAAATGTAATTGACTACATAGTGGAATGTATCTCCAACTATTTACTTAAAGATATTGATCTTAAATCTAAATGGGAGATTGGTAAAACTGTAAAAATAGAAGAATTAATTCAAATTTTACCACAAAACTACTTAAGTTCCCTAAAGTCCGAATGTGGTGGTTTGCAAACACTTTTGAGAAATAATCATCAAATATTTGAAGTACAAAAGGGACATGTTAAAATAAGATACCCAAAGACTATTGACGAAGTGAAAAGTAATGTTAAATCAAAGAAACAGTCAAAGATTAAAATGCAGGTGAAAAAGTGTTGGTTTTACAATAACCATCCGCAAGGTTGTCCTTTAGAAAGCTCCAACTGCAGCTTTTTACACAAGAAAAGTTGACCAAGTAAGATGTACATTTTACTAATGTTAGTTTAATAAATATTTTATGACTTGTTTAAAACTTATTTCAGTGCTTATATGACTCAAAAATAATTTTTAATCAGTAGTGTTAGAATGTGTAGTTAGAAATATTATACATCTATTTCAAAGAATCTGTTGAGTTCGTTAAGATCCCTTTCATCAACTAGTTTAGCAACATCATGTTCACCCATAAATGAGCAGACCATTCTTAGGGTTGTCCAAATTGTGGATGAGCTATTGTCTATATTAACTGTGTTTGGGCTTAAAGTAGTAGCTTTGGTTTGCTGGTTAAGAGCAACAAGGAAATGTTCTGCAGCCTGCTTATGAGCTCCTAAGTTCATACATGTTATACCCACATTGTACCTAGCCCTAATAAACCCTGGCTCCAAATTCAGAGCCTGGTGATATGCATCCACCGCTTCCTCAGACCTGTCACTATTGGCTAATGTAGCACCCAGCCTGTTCCATAATTTTGCATTGTCTGATGAAACCATCAATGCAGTCTTGAAGCAATCAACAGCTTTATCATACCCCGAGTTTATGTTGAATATGACTCCTAAAGCATTTTGTATGTCTGGATCTATCTGAGTTGGGTTCAACTGGACTGCTTTAAGATAGAGCGAAGTAACATAGGTTTCTAATTCCTTGAGGGACATAGTCTTTGTGTCCACGTCATGTGGAAAGAGATCACTGTATTTTGGACTAGCTTTTAACCAATTTGCTAATGTTGTGTATGCATATTTAGGCATATTCTCATTTGTGTATGCAGCAGCTAGTGTAATGTAAGCTTCCAGCTGCCTAGGATCTAGTTCCAAAGATTTTTTAAGTGCTGTAATTGCCCTTGGGTCCTGCTCATTTTCAGCTTGTGTTGTCCCCAATAAAAACCAAGCTTCAGCAGAATCAGGTTGCTGCTGTGCCGCAGCTTCAAAACATAGAACTGCTCCAGGAATATCTCCCATTTTCAATTTTTCCTTTCCTAATTCTAATGCACTTTTATTTTCTAACATAACATTTCCTTCAGCAAAAGCATATTCTTCTGCAATTCCATTAGCAGCTTCAGAACTCCAATAGTCATCCACATTGCTCAGCTTGGCCCATTCATCTTTATATTTCTCAGTCATTTCCTCCACAAACTTCTCATTATTTAATTTTCTTTGTTCACTTTCAGCAGGTTCACTCAAATTTAATTCACCAGCACTAATATTTTTCATGAATGACATGAACTGGTTGTAGGCTACTTCGTCATCTTCTTTAACACTGTTTACATATTCTTGGGCTTTTTGTTTTACATCTGCTGATGTCTGAAGCTCTGATTCATCAATATACTGAATTTGCACATTGGATGATGTTTGTGGTCTGTACATAGGATTGTGTGACATAGGCATTGGCCTCATCATACTGGGCATGGACATAAAGGATGATGATGGCCCAGCTGCCATCATAGAACTTTGAGGTATCACATTTGTTTGCTGTACCATTGGTAACTGGTTAGGACCATATGATTTAGTTTTCTCAACATCAGGTACATTGTTCAGAAGTGCTTTCATATTGAAAGTTTCAGGTCCATGAGAGTTTTGGTTTAAAAACTCGGCGACGAGTCTGTCCGATTGTGATAGCTGTTGTGAGGCATCTCGATTTATGATGTTCGAGAGTTGCACGAGAGAATTGTTACCTCCACAGTCTCCGCCGATTAATTTATTTAGTGCCATTTTCAACTTTTGTATCACTAACGAAATTACCTTGGCGTTTTGATAAATCTGAAACAATGTGTGCAAAGGTCACGGTTCGTTTTGATAAGTTTTCTTGAAGTTTACTTTTGTATCTTAATTAGTAAGTAATCACTTTTGCGACTTAATGCATTTTTTGTTGAATGAATGTCACAATTACACTTATTCAATGACCATACACCAATGAGTTAAACATGAAAAGTTGAGGAAAATTGAAACAAATTATCAAAACAAAGATTTTCACACTTTTTAAATTTGTAATAAATTTTTATTTGACATTGACGTAACACACACCACAGAATATGATGGTAAATCATAAAAGAACGTCCTATTAGTTAACTATAAACGTAAATTTATATTGTCTTTGGTAAAAATTTCCTTAACAGCTGATTTTGTTTTGACGTAAATCTGAAATAAAATGAGGTTATGAAGTGGGTAGTGGTGATTTATTATTATCTTCTGAATTAAAAACAAAGTAAAATGCTATTAAACATATAGAATTAGTTTCCTTACAATTATTTAAAAGTTAACCTTAAGAGTGGCATTACAAATATTGAATTTTTATCGTAGAGTAAATGATTGAGGTTATATAACTTTTATTTTTGGTAACAATTTAGATATCTGGACTTTAAAATAATTAAAAAAAAAAAAAAAAATTCAACATGTCTGATCCAAGTCAAAACCCTGATTCAGGCAAAGAGGAAAAACCTACAACTGAAACTGATAGTGAAACACAACCGGAACTAGAAGAGAAATGGCTTGTGAGTAATACAACTTGTATCACTAAATAAAAATCAGAAACCGTGCTTACAATACGTGACTATTATATCCCTGCTTATTTTTTTATTTTTTTTATTACTTAACAATATTGTAGAATAATTTGTGTGTGTTTGATTTTTTAACTTATTAAAGTAATACTTACTTGTTTTTTACAGATAAGAGACTGTGACTTATATGATGCTGAGTATTCAGAGTGCACAAGTATCAAAGGAAGATTTCATCAATATTTTATATATGGCAAGTCATTAGACTGTAACCAATGGAAAAGAGATTATGATAATTGTTGCAAATGGGTGGATAAGAAAGATGTAAAAGCTGGTGTAAGTTTACAACTGCTGGGCCTTAGTCTGCCTTTTTGTTGTATTAATTGTTATCTTTTCAGAAAATCATCCCTCTATTTTTAACCTGTTATTATCAAAGAGAGATAAGATCTTATTTTTACTACAACTTCTTTCATTGAGAATTGCATAGTATTGAGTTTGATTAATATATAAATAATTAAGTTTTAATGAGTCTTAGTTTTAATGTACACTTTATTCCATGACTTTAAAATAAGAATGTGTTGAGGAAGAGTGGCATTTTCTGACACAGGTGCTGTTGCACGTAATATATGTATGTGTGAAATGTTAATGAAATAAATATTTGATTTTTATATATATCTTGGCTTATTTCAGGAAGCAGTTGTGAAGAGTGAAAAGGCTCGACGATTAGAACGACTAAGAGCTCACTACAGAAATGACGTTTGGAAGAAAAGAGATGGACCACCTTCAGATTGGGACAAACCATTACCAGAGTGGATGAGAAAGAGAGATGAAAACACATATCTAGCCCAGAAGGCAAAAGAAATGAAAGATGGAACTGTCATTGAAGATGACAGTTTTTGTTGTATTATGTAGTACATAATGTTGAGGTGTTCACAGTTATCCCAGTTAAATAACAGAAAAAAACAATTAAAGTTCACTTTTAAGTTTGTGGTGTAGTTACATTATTGTAACAAAAGTGTATGAATATTTTAATATAGATACAAACTAAATACCTCAAACATAACAAAATTGGGCTATTATAATACAAGATATTTCTGAACTTAAGATGTTATCATTATTTATTATATAGAGTAAGAACTATGTTGCCTTTCATTTTTTTTAATATTTATTTAATTGTCATATTTGTGTTTCAGTTATGTTAAGTTAAATAGCAACTACATCAATAACATCCTGATTCTGTAACACAACTTTGAGCTTTAAAATAATAACTTTTCCTATAATTATAAAATTGAATGACATGCTTTGGATGTCCCGAGTGCAACGCGCTATATAAACTTTTCACATTGAAATAAATTTACAACAAACATGATTGTATAACTAAATAAATACGATAAAATATCCTGACCTAACGGGACCTTATCACCGCTTTCGACAACAGGATTTTAATCGCTATGCCCATAGTCATAAGGTCTTATTAACCACGGTTATCAGCTATAGGTATTTTTGCTTTAATTGTTGAGATAAGGCTATCTGTTTATATAATTTAGTTAACATCATACGTTCACTGACAGCGCAACAAAGCCGCACTTATGAGTCGCATTCTCTGTCGTTCCGTACATTTATTGCGTTTGAGGGTGCCAATGGCTCGAAGCGCGTCCTATCTCATCGATGACCCCAAATACTCCTTCCTCAAGGACTTGGGGCTAGAGAAGACAAATGTCGGTGTGTTTAACGGAAAATGGGAGGCGAATGGACAGGTAACCTTTTTTAAAATACTTCTTGGAGAGATTTGGAAAGTTTAAAAAAGCTTACTGCAGATTTATGATAAAGATGGATTTTTAACTTTTTCATATTCGTACGTGTAAACAAGAGTGTTGGGAATGTCACTCCAATCCCAATTTTATCATTTTTGCGTATGTGTGTTTATCGCTGAACTCCCAATTCCTAAATGACCAAACCGACATTGATGAAATTTTTTGTGTGTTCAAGGGGACTTGAGAATGGTTTAGCTTTAAAAACCAAGACCGGCAGAACCTCTGTGAAGTCCGCTAGTTAAATATATTAGTTTAGAAGCATCAAATAGCTCTAACGAGCTAAATTGTCATTTACTCCAACATCCAGATCATCCAGTCTCTAAGTCCAGCGAACGGCAAGATCATAGCTGAAGTAAAATCTGCCAGTTTGGCGGACTATGACAAGTGTACGAAGGCGGCAGAGGACGCGTGGCATACTTGGGCGGAGCTTCCCGCTCCGAGCAGAGGAGAGATTGTACGCCAGATCGGTGATGCGCTGAGAGAGAAGCTGCAGCCGCTCGGGCAGTTGGTGTCGTTAGAGATGGGTGAGTACAAGAGCTCTAGGGAGAGAGAAAGTATGGGGGAGAACTAGAACGCTTAACACGCCTCAAGAGCGTTTGGGGGCATCCCATGTTTGGCATACGAGGGCGTTGCCATTAAGGTTTTACAGTGTTATTAGTGTAGGTCACTTTACTTCTGCCACCCCAGGTTCGGACGGTGCTACTCATTCCTAGCAGAATCCGTGCAGCATGGTTTCTAAGCAGTCTCGTATCTGCTTTTGGCACAACTGTCCCATTAATAGCTTATTAACAATAATAAGTATGCATCAGGAATGTTGAGAAAAGATGCTGGGAATGCATTTAATAAGGGAGTACTGCTTCAGTAGTAAGTGTTATTGTGCGAATATTTAATGCCAGATATGAGGCATACAGACTGCAGATATCATGTTAATGAAGCGAATTATTTAAGTGTTCATAGATAACAAATAGGTGCGTATTGCTTATCATAATCAATTTGTTTCTAGGCAAGATCCTTCCTGAGGCCATTGGGGAGGTGGTAGAATATATCCACGTGTGTGACCTGGCTCTTGGTCTCTCCCGGTCTCTACCTGGCACTATTTTCCCCTCGGAGAGGCCAGGACATGTGCTCATCGAGAAATGGAATCCCCTGGGTCTGATCGGCATCATCACAGCCTTTAATTTCCCAGTCGCGGTGTTCGGTTGGAACAGCGCTATTGCTATGGTGAGTTACCTCACAGTTACGTAGCAAAAACTAAAAAATATATGGATCATTCACTTGGGTCTGCCATAAGGCAGCATAATTACGAAGCTATAGGTAGCGGCTAAATTACTGATCCAAATATATCCAAGCAGCGCCGAGTAAAACTAGGCGTTGCTTATTTTTAAGTAAGGCGACGCCAAAGAGTTTTGTAGAGGGAGCTGGTAGGCCTATCGCCGGGCCTGATTCCAAATTTCAGATTTTTTAACTCAAAGGGGTCAATTATTTATGACACATGGTGTATACAATTATTATTTTTTTGGTTTAAACTTATTCCTCGTTTAATTCACTTTTCTTGAAGACAGGAGTGGTTGCTTTTGAAGTACTTACTAGGTTAGATACAAGCTATCTACTATCAAAATTAAAAGATAATTTACTTATCACATTTAGTTATCTAATCGTGCTGTTGTTTGCAACAACAATACTGCCTACCCCCTGGTACTTAATTATATTTAGGATTAAGAAACTGATAAATGATAAAATTAGTTTAAAATATATCTTATAATAATGGCATAATATTAATATGACATCGCAATAATAACTCCTATTTATTGGCGTATTTAGACCGATTTTTCGGGAGGGGAAGACTACACTATCTGCGGACTAAACCAGATCATTCTGAAATTACGTGTTGAGAGAAAGTGATGGGTAGAAAACTTTCATCGCTTATATCTTACTTATTTCTAAACAGAAATCAGAGATTTCTGTACATCTTTTAGCCCACTATCATAATAATTTACATTCAATAAATTTTTGTTTACACCTGCATTTTTTCATCTTCTCTATTACATTGCATCTTCTCTATTGAAAAGACTAAACTTAAAATTACAATTGAACTGTCCTTATATTTACTAATGCAGTTGACCTCTCCTGCCTTGTAGTGTTGCCTGGAAGAGATCGCTCATAGCGATTAGGCCGCCCTAGCCTAAACTTATAATTAATATAAGTGGTTGTCTTAGGGCCTGTTTCATCACTTATTGATAAAGTTTCTGTTAAACTGATAAAGTCGCTCTCCACAACTTTTTTGACAGTTTCTCCACACAAAATCCGTGAAGTAAAGTTGTGGATAGACTATTTGTAAGCGGTGAAACAGGCCCTTAATACCTAATTATATCTGTTTTAAAATTTTTGCAATAAATTATTTATCTGTCTATCTCAATGCTTGTTATTTACATAACATATTAATGCATAAATTGCTGATTGCTGCTTGCTTATATATAATACCATAGACAAATATACCTAATTATATCTGTTTTAAAATTTGTGCAATAAATTGTTAATATATAATAAAACTGCTGATTGTTCCCAAATTGTTAAAATATAATAAAACTGCTGATTGTTCCCACAGGTTTGCGGTGACACGAGCGTGTGGAAGCCCGCCGAGACCACGCCCCTAATCGCCGTGGCGGTCACTAAGATCGTCGAGAGCGTGTTAGTCAAGAACAATATTCCCGGTGCTGTAGCGGCTTTGTGCGTCGGCGGGAAAGACATCGGACAGACTATCGCTAGAGATAAACGCATGAAGCTCGTATCGTTTACTGGCAGCACCAAAGTCGGACAGGAGGTAAGATAGTCTTAGAATATTCACCTTATATATGACCTAAAATTCATTATAGTCTTCACCCCACTAAAAGGCCATAAGACCACGCGTATACGCGGCACACTTCATTGCCATAGGACTGACGTAATAGTCGCGTCGAGTCGTGTCGTTTTAATCATCACTTCGAAATAGTTCAACGTTAACAAGTTCACGGTCTTTTATTGCTATAATTATTTTTAATTGATGAAAACTATAAAAGTCAACAATTTCAGGTGGGCGTAGAAGTGCAGCGTCGCTTCGGGCGCCATCTTCTGGAATTAGGCGGGAACAACGCGATCATCGTGAACGCTGACGCCAACCTCGACTTGCTGCTGAACGCCGCTCTGTTCGCGTGCGCCGGCACCGCCGGGCAGCGCTGCACCACCACCAGGCGTCTGTTTATACATAAGAAGGTACAACCATACACACAACAATGTTGCTAACATAAAGACGGCGTAAAACAATAACTTTTTTTTAATGATATTTAGGAAGCAAGCGAGCAGAGGGGTTACCTGATGGAAAGCAACTGCCGTCGCCCATGGACACTCGTAACATCCGAAGGGTCGCAAGTGCGTACCCAGCCTTTATGAGGGAATAGGGAATGGGAATAGGAATAGGGTATTATGGAAAATTGGGCCCCCGGTAAACTCACTCACTGAACGAAACACGGCACAATGCCGTTTCACGCCAGTTTTCTGTGAGGCAGTGGTATCACTCCGGTCGAGCCGGCTCATTCGTGCCGGAGCATGGCTCTCCCATGGCACGGTAACCTAGGATAAATTGCCACCTCGCTTGTTCAACGTGTAGCTTCTTGTGTATAAAATAAAGTAATTTTTAGGATGAGACCGTACAAATACACAACGCTAAACTTGCAAAAAATGTTAATATGTCGTATCTATTTATGTAAAATACGAAATTTACTACGGATAATTTCGCAGACCGACTGAATCTATACAAATCTATTGACCACAACATACAAACAGTAGTTACCCGTACGAAATTTTCATAGATTGTAAACCCAGTCGAAATTTTCGTTTTGTACGTGGAGTTTTCTCCACTCTTACCCGCTTATTTATAAAAATTTAAACATTGCTTAAATATTTTTATGAATAAGGGGGTTAATTCGTATGAAGAATTTTGTTTAGATTCCCTGGTTTTTATACAGAGGACTAGTGGAACCGACAGACGTTGTCCTGCCGGGCTAATTTGTGAATCTAAACCAATATCAGGTCCCTTTCAACACATACAAAAAATTACACCAAAATTGGCCCAGGCGTTTGTAAGGACTTCAGTGACAAACACACGCACACAATAATTTTATATATATTAAGATATCAAACACGTCCCTGAAGCTCATAACTATTCGCAGGTATTCGGCGAAGTGGTATCCCGCCTGAAGAAGGCGTACGCGGGCGTGGTCAGCAAGATCGGTGACCCGCTTCTACCCGAGACGCTGATAGGGCCGCTCCACACGCCCGCCGCGGTGCAGGCTTACAAAGATACCGTCGCTGAGGCCGTCAAACAGGGCGGCAAGATAGAGTTCGGCGGCAAGGTAGTAGATTTTGACTTATAGGCTTTTTTTTTTCAGAAAATATAGTTCTGTGAAGCTTTTATATTTTTTCTTTACGTTTTATATAAAAATAATACTATTTTTTCTTGTTCTGTAAGATGTGTAATTTCTATAACCAAAACACTACTTTCAGGTAATGGAACGCGAGGGATACTTCGTGGAGCCCACGATTATCACTGGTCTACCGCACGACAGTCCCCTGGTACACTCCGAGTGTTTCGCACCCATAGTCTACTGCGTGGAGATACCTGACCTCAACACTGCCGTACAATACAACAATGAAGTCGAACAAGGATTGTCCTCGAGTCTGTTCACTGAAAACCTGGGTGACATTTTCAAGGTAAATATAACAAATATCTAAAATTAAAAGAATGTGTTTTCAAAATGCGTTTTAAAAATCAATCTTAATATCAAGAAAACCTAAAACAAATTATCATTTTATTATGCAGGGAATTTTTATATATAGAACTTGTTATTATAACTTTTTTCAGTGGATCGGCCCACACGGTTCAGACTGCGGTATAGTCAATGTGAACATACCGACCAATGGCGCGGAGGTGGGAGGCGCTTTCGGTGGCGAGAAGGCCACGGGAGGCGGCCGGGAGTGCGGCTCCGACTCATGGAAGAACTACATGCGCCGATCCACCGTTACCATCAACTACTCAGGGACCATCAAACTGGCACAGAACATAAAATTCGGTGATCAATAGACGTTCTATTTTTTAAATATCCAACCGATTCTCCTGCGTAATGCGTTGTTTCAAAATGGCGTCACGCGTCCGTCAGATTTGAAAATAGAAGTTTGATTTCTTTTTCGGGTACGATGTTGGTACTTGTTCATTATGACAAAAAAAGGTTTTGAATGTTCACATTGCATCTAAGCAACGCAATTTACATTATGTTCATATTCGAATGGTTTTTGTACTAAAACTATGCTCTATTTACCAATTTATAGAGTGTATGAGATTTTTTATTTGCCCTGCTTGCATATTTAAACATTCAATTAAGTCTCGATTATAACTGTTATTTATCAAACTTATATAATTTTGTAAGCTATTCATTTATCCAGATAAGACTGAAAATTATGTCAAGAATAAAATCTTGAACTAATTTTAAATTGTTTTTTATTAATTTTCTTCTAAAACATATATTTAATAAATTTTACAACATAAAATGTTACCACGCATTAATGTAATGCATTAAAAGATTTTTTAGAGAAACTTACATTTTATTCATACTGAAACTCATTTTTACTTAACCATTTCTAACATTGTATAAATAAATACAAAAATTATCTAGTCAGTGATGTAACCTCCATAGATCCACAGCAATGTCCCGAGACTGTTGTTTGTGAAACTTATAGGAGGCATTCAAGTTGTACCTTAATTCTGCTACAACACTACCTTTGACACCCCACTCTTTTACTTTCCGCTGAATGTGTGACCTGTAAAAATGAAAGAAAATATGTTATATTTTTTCATGCAGATAGAAAAATGGGTTGAATTTTTTAATGAAAGATAAGAAATCTGGAAAAAAAAGGATGGAAAAAGAAAGATAAAAAAGGCTGGCATAAACACAAAGAAAAAACTGAAAAAAACTAACCTTGTAGATGATTTATGAAGTGAAAAAACACTATCTGAAGCTAAACTCAATCCCATCTGTAAGAACTTCATGTCCACTCCAGCATTGTTTTTCGTCCCAAATGGTGGATTCATTATCACTGTATCAAATAGATTGTTGTTTCTGCAAACAAAAAAATTTTTGTAAATTTTAAGTACTTAAAAATAGTGAATTTGAACCTTTGGCTGTGAAATTTAACATTTATTTGAATTCTTTTTCTATTTATTCAGGGTCAATGAGCCATTTTCTGTGTGCTATCTAATAAACCCCTCATTAATAATAATAATATTTATGGACTCTTCAAATTCTTCATCAGTCGGGCCCAGTTCTAAGTACCCGAGGGACTTGTATTACAGGTACCAGACAGAAATATATTTTATAATTTTATACAATACATATATTTAAGATTTTTATTATACGATACACATAATATTTAAAACACATCCAAGACCGACAGGAACATTAAAAACTTTTGCTCTGTCAACAGTATTCGAACCCGCGACCCTCAGCTTAAGCTACTAAAGCCAACCAACTGAGCCATAGATCGTCATTAGATAGCACACAGAAAATGGTTGCATTGATAATATATAAACATACCTAATAAAAATATTTGATTTTAAAAAATCACATTGTATGATATCTATATTTGTGACTTCTATTTCTTCTATGTTCTCTTGTAAAGTTTCTAGAACATCTGCATCAATATCAACTGCAGTTACTGCTCCAGCGCCAAGAAGGGAAGCACCCAGAGCCAGCATACCTGGACCACATCCTGCATCAAGTACTGTCTTGTCCTCTAATGCATTGAACTGTGTCTATGAATTGTAAAAAAAAAGTAAAATAGCATAAAAAATATTATACTCTCATTTCACATATTTTATTATTTGAGAAGACAACCTCTATGACTCTATAGTTCATTGAACCCACCATGTTTTACAAAATTTTGTAGGAATCATACTTTCATTGCAGGAAATTGTAGTTAAAGTTGTCCAATTTATGCCATTAATGCCAATTTTCCACAACAGTTAATTCTGAGTTAGGTCTCTTTATAATTAAATATACAATTTGATGAGCTTTTGTTTTCCAAGGTATTGAAATGTTGGTCGCCTTTGTTATGATTGTATACAATAAGGAGTCATTTAACAATCATTCAAAACATATGGTATGCCACTGCATGTGGGTTCAATGAACCATAGAGACAACTTGTAAAAAAAATTTACTATAGCTGTTTTAAGGTATTTGTGATACAGATCTATAATGCCCAAAATAAAAATTATTGAATTTGATTTGACAAAATAATACTTGGAAATCAGATTTGATATTATAATGATAATATCTATGGACCCTTTACACCACGTCAGTCTGGCCCCATGCTAAGTACCCAAGGGACTTGTGTTACAGGTAACAGACAATGGAAATATATTTAATACTTTTATACTATATACATATTTAAGATTTTTATTATATGATGCACATATTTAATACACATCTAAGACCCAGGAACATTGAAAAATTTTTGCTCTGTCGGCAGGATTCGAACCCACAACCCCCGGCTTAAGCTATCAACGCGCTTACCAACTGAGCCACAGATGTTGTTAAATTATAGTGCAATTTTGCTAATTTATTATTTTTCTTTAAATAATAAATTAGCAAAAGCCTGGCTAATATATACTGTAAAGTGAAAAGCTTCATATTCTGGGGCACAGGGATTCACCCATCGACAATGAACACATTTCGCATTTACTATTATTTTTATAAGGGATTTGTAAATGTGTCCGTGAGCATAGCTAGGTGGTGCTGTACAAATACCATATAAAATCCTATGTAAAAGTGAAACGTGTTCCTGACCAAATGTCAACAAAAAAAAACACACTCAGTCTCCCACACGAATATCTAATTTATGTGTATAATTTTGGTTGGTATGTAACCTTTTTTTATGTTTTATGTCATTCGATCTAAATTATTATTATATTCCTTACCTGCATGCAATACAAAGATGTAGCAGCTATATGTGCAGGTGTTTCATACTGTTCATATTGTATTTTAGGTTTTGAAAACCCTGCTACATTACTTAGATAACCTTCAAGGTTTTTTAATTTCATCACTGCTGTCATGTTTTCATTTGTTATCGAATCTTGGCAGTACAGGCAGTATTTGATTACCAAAGGATGAGTCTTGGGATACAAAATAACCACAGGATGTGGCGTTTGCGTGTTGCAGCGCTGCTCTGTGGCTAGTATTAACTATGTTTGCTTCGGGAAGTTGAGGGAACCCCTAAAAAATTAAATATGTATAAAATTGGCGTTCCAATCAGTCAGTAACATAATAATATGCATGAAAATATATATAAAACTAAATGGATCTTACAGCAGTAGCAGAGAGTGGTGGAATAGAACACATAGGCAGCTGGCTCACAGGGTTCGACTGTGTAAAAGATATATTTGTGGCAGTAAGAGGCGTCACTGCGCCCTGTTTCAAAAGCATCTGTTTCTTTAATTGTAACTCTTCTAAAATTTTCCTATTTGTCAGCTCTAAAAAACAGAAACACTTTAGTCTTAACAGCATCACCACGAATAGTCTCAATGTTTATAGAAGCTAACTTTAAACACGCTTTACAGTTATGGTAAATTAAGTTAAAAACAAACTATAACCTCTTTGTGCATTGGGTTGAGGAAACGCCATCAAAGCAAGCAGTAATAAAGTTTTGATAAAGAATGGTATTTCATGAATCGATTTATGTAATGATGATCTTTAACTTATATTTTATTTTAAACGTTTTCTACAATTTATTGAAAATAGAAATTGAGGTTGAAGTCGTTGAACTCAAATGTCAAATCATCAAATGACATATTCTCTTCTTTTTTAAGTGGCATTCAAGGACGCAGGGATGCGCCATTCTGCCTGCCGGTGAGTGGTGATATCAAATGTGAAATTGTCTAGAGAATGTAATTTAACATGTTGGTGTGTTGACATTCCTTTTTTTATAATAAAAAGATTGAAAGGCGCCAGCCACCAAGCGTCAACTACATTGCTTGATTTGTGGGGTAGGTCAAACCCAAGTCAAACCGCTCTTGCGAGGCGTAACCGCGGTGCAGTGTCAAGATGAAGCTCTATATTACTTTAATACAATATTATATCTTTTCTTGAAACAAAAATCATAGTTTTATTTATATAAACCTATTTAAAATTTAGATAAACAAAACAACCAGGTTATTTTATGCAACGCCCATAACTACCCATAACACAACGCTGATAATGTGGTCTCAAGGCGGTCATCTACAGAACCGACAAGAGTTGTAATGTCACGGTCGCCATAAAACGGCTTTAAATGACGGCTTTTTTAAAAATACTAACGGATTCGACAACTAATTCTTAGTATATATACTTTATTCTTTGATTCGACAGATGTTGCCCTGCCGGTCTTGGTATAAACAACTTGGTACAAAATATTTCTTATATCAAAATCAGTGTAGTCCTTTGGGAGTTCAGTTATAAAGACACGCAAAAACCAAGAACTTCGGAACCCTTTAAAATATTAAGACTGAATTAACAATAATACAAAGGTTATCAATAACAAAGCTTGGCAGGGAAAATAAAAAACAAACTTTTCATATAAAAGCATTTATTTTAAAACAATGTAGGTAATATACTTTCTGATTCTTGGCAAAACAGTCTCACATAAGCAAGTCAACATTTGGCCTTTCTTAATAATAAACATAAGAATAGCATGCGCTGCCACAACTCACAAAAAATATAAACCGACATATCAGAGAAATAACAGTACAAAAAAACGCAATACAAAATCACATAATACATATGTATATTTTGTATTCAGCATTGCATCTATTGAGCAACCTTAGATATAATTTGTTTAAAATATTCTAAATAAAAAGAGAATTATTTTCTACAATTGACTCACAATATTTGAAATATATAAAAAAAATCTACCTTAATTACATTATATTCTTCACAAGAGCTGACATAGAGTCCACAATGGGTCTGTGGTGATATGATAAAATTTGATAATAAATGCAACGTAAAAATAGAATTCAAGTTGCTTTTTCGATCACGATTACAAAAATATTTATATAACAATTTAGAAATTATCATAACATCTTTCTTATAAACAATTTGGAATAATATTGCACTAGCTCAAAGCTTAAACCGTCCGTGCATCGTATAAATATATAAATATAGTAACAAACCAACACAGCTCACCATATATTAAGATTATATGACTCGAATCACACATATATAGGACGACAACATTCTCGACTTCACGACACCGCGCGACAATTACATTGCATTCTATAATTTCCTAACAATATATTTTTAGAGTAAAACCTCTCCCAATAAAAATATTTCAACAAGCCCTGTGGAGTTGTCGACCTATCCTAACCCTTCGCCCGGTTGTTGCTTTTTTTAATTTAAATATACCAGAGCAGGCATCAGGTGTATAAAAGGAACTAAATTGAGATACTTTCGCGCCATCGCATCAACGACTTTCGATACAGGTAAAGCTATCACATACAGCTTTTACTAGTGATGACTAGAATTTACAAAGGAAAATCATTAATTATATTTACACAGTGATAATAATTATCATTACGAAAATGATATGTTAAATTTAGAAAAATGACAACATTAATTAAAACATTTACTGCCAATCGCCATACAATGCGAGTATGATCCACCTCGAGGGACCAATCAAAAAGGTGCAAACGACATAACGCTAATAGCTACACTATAACAATGATACCTGAACTTCAAACAAAACAAAAAGCAACCCCCGGGCCTTACCCCAAATCACATATCACAACGAGTGTTGATTTGTTGGAAATAATTGATTTCACAGCACAGGAACAAACACATTCTGGACTAAAATTAAAATCTGAAAAATGATAACAACGGTTCTTTCGGGACTAGCACGTAATTTTGGCACAACACTCGCCCGTCGGCGCAGTGGCATCGTTGTTGGTCATATTTACAAATATTCGCTCAGTTAACAGATAATTAGATTACACGGTCAAATTCGGAAATCTCTTTCACACTACCTACAGACAAGCGAGAGGAAGCTATAGAAATTTTTAACAATATTTGTGCCCAATGTGTCATGTTCGATGTATCGTTTACGAACGAGTCGCGAGAGCTGATGCACTCCACCGCTAACATGGACAGCTGCCGTCACTCGTAAAATGCAAAATAATAATGTATACTATCAATTAATAAAAAATATAAATAATTAAAAACTTATATCGAGTAAATAAATTCTCTGTTCCATTGCTCATTTAGTGCTACGAACAGAGTGTAAAAATAACGTTATAAAATAAATCGAAATAAACGCGCACGTAAATAGCGTCTCGTCTTAGTCCCGCCCCCGCCATTAGTCCCGCCCCTCCCCACCCTAGATGTCGTCTCAACACCCGTCACGTTATATTTTACACCCTGCAACATTTGAGTATTTTCACCGAAACGACATTCTTATATCCAAACAGTACATACCTAACTCATTCCCTGTATAAATATATTATAGTCTTGTAAAAGAAAAAAACATCTTGAAAACCTCAGAGGTCATTTATACTACGTGAAAAATTACAAGAGCATTTAGGATACGTCATATCGCTACGAGTAAACTTATATCATTTGGCACTAAAGTAACATATTGCATCTCGAGCATTCGTCACGTAACAAACGTTTGCAATATATATTTATTCTCTAAAATTACGAAACTTCGTCGTATAATTCACTATCGATATAATATTTTTATCGGGTCATCATCTTTTTGGGAACCTACGCGAAGACATTTTAAAAATAAAGTGCTTACGATTGAGCAAAATTTAACGAGCCACGAGCCCCCGTGGGGGAGAGAAAATGAGTATAAAATATATCGTACCAAATTAATAGACAAGACATTCGGCAAGTAAAATTTGGCAAAATTGAGCATTAAGACTTTCCAACGCCATTACTAACGAGTTGATAAAATTTGACTACGTAGCATTATACTACAATAATACGATAGGTAACTGGTAACTGCAACTAGGTACGGCGGCTGAGCCGCGGTGCGAACTGACTTGCACGATCACCAATATATTTTTTTAACCTAATGATATTTTTGAGCACAAGATTACGAATATACGTCTCGCTTAGTGCCCCTTAAGTTGAATAATGAGTAATGACATTACATTACTATTGTGCATCATTTCATTAGTTAATGACTCATAGTCACATTATACGAAGAATTCAATTCACAAAATTTGGCATTGTCTTTATACATTTTCGATATATCCATTTAATATAAAATATACTTCAGATAAAACTCCTTCAAAATATACAATGGTAATTGATTAAATGAGGTACCACTATAAGATATATTCTTAAATTAAAACGGTAAAATAATTCAAAGTTATACAGGTATAACGTTCAGTCCGCACCTTTGTAGGAACGAGCAGACCTTTATGTGTGTCCAAAGAGAAAGCTATAGACAAAAGGGTAAAGACAAAAAAATAGTCATCTGCGCGAATTCTAATTTAGAACGCATAAAACAATCGACCAAATTTCACTAACATACAATTCGTGGTTTCCTAGTCTCCAAAAAACACTCCTTTTGGAATCTGTCGATTATTTAAATGCACTGTCAGAATATGAGTCTTAAAAGTGGAAGAAGAGATTTTTTAAGAAGAATTACAGATGATAAGGGGGCAATTCATAGACATCTGCTCGATCACTCCGCGTTAGAAAACGTCACTAAAGTACAAAATTTCGTAAAATAACATTGATATGGATTCTTTCATATGCGACACATTACGAGGAATTCGATCATCGTTCAAAAGAACAGTATAAATGATCATGGACTTTAGAGAATTCAGTTATTTACTAGCTACTTTTTATAACAACATGGTTAAAATAGTATTTTAAAAATTAAAACTTTTTTATTATCAAATAATAGTTATTGCTTATTTGATATGATTAGTGTACCCCGCGCGAGGCGCCGCGCAGAGACCCGGCGATCTGCGTCCCGGGGCCCGGAGACTCGACGACCCACAGCCCGGGGCCCGGCGACCCGACGACCCTCGACCCGGGGCCCAGCGACGCGACGACCCACGACACGCGAGAGGGTGCCGCGGACCGTCGACCCCGCAAGTAGTAACTCTTAAACGTATTTAAAAATATGACTCCTTTATAACCATCACGATCACAGCACTCCGAAGACTTTACATTTCCGACCCGACACTCCGAAATAAATTCTTTTTTTAAATATATTATATCTATAAAACGAAATGACTATAGTATCTCTATATTAGTTTCTAAAATTATGCGATCTCTCGATATATTTATCTTGCAATTGCAACGGTCCCTCGTACGGCACTCGAATGCCTCATATACAAATCGTAACGCAACGAAACGAACTATACCGACGGAGGAAGCTAACACGAAAGGGTAAAGCGGCAGTGTTTCGCGAGAAATTCGTGCAAAATAGAACCTAACTACGAAAAATGTCTTAGGAACCAGTAAAATTATTGCTAGAGCTTCGAGCGTCCGCCCGCGACGCGGCCCGGGGCACGCATAACGAGATAAAATCTTATCAGTAGCCAATAGAAAAATATTACCTAAATAAATACGTGAACTGCGAACGCCGTTGACGGTAGGGACTAAGCGGCCGTCCCCAGGAACGATCAGTGGTTCGGCGAGCCGATACAATTTACATTTTTTGGTAAAAATAACAAGATTACGACGTTGATATGCAACACGAGCTCAGTGCGGCGCCTCGCCCTCCTCCGCGCCCGCCGCCCCTCCGCCGCTGCCACCGCCCCCGACGCCACCCACGCCGCCTCCACCACCGCCACCGCCGCCGACGCCGCCGCCACCTTTTGGCGCCTCACTGAAACAGACATTTTAGTTGATTTAATTTTACGAATGACATAAGACGACAGGAAACTTCCTTTTCTTCCACGCATTATTCGGCGATCAGAATCTTCAAGAACTTCAAAACATCCAAAGATTTTTATTTGTTCACCAGCGCTTAAAAATTAGGATTTGTTATGATAATATACTGTCAGGAGTCGCTGAATTCCAAGGTCAAAGGGTAAAACTCCTGCTAAAACAGGTAATGCTTCGATGCTACTGGTCTCGTAGTTGGCTTTGTAAAAATTTGCGACGAGCCGCACTTATGTTTGGTATGTCGGCCCACACGGAAGATTCGTATCAGATGACAGATACTGCCCAAGTAAGTCGCAGTGCAAATTAATTTTAGGGTTTTAAAATAGATAAAGGACTTAATTTAAAAGGTACCCTTTTTTGCCGCACATTGTCCAAGTTTCTGTGCAGAAAAATTCGAAAGCCTCATTGCAATTCACTGTGATCATATATTTTGTAGTGGATCCCGCATACTATTCTGTGTCTGGCGGGCGTCCGAATTTTTTTGATCAGAAATACCTAAAATATGCGGACGGGCCTTTTCACATGCACACGTTCGCCGTGCTGCGCCGCGCCCGTGTTCATGTGAAAACGTCTACACAAGTCTATACATAGTAATGTATGGACCGTCTCAGTAGAGACGGTCGCCGTGTTTATAGTATGTAAGCACAGGCGACACTCGGCAGCCGTACGGTCGTCGTGCTCTGTGAAAGCACTCGTAGTCACTTATAGATTACTACATTATGCAGCCCGGCGAGCGTGCAACGACCATATGCATGTAAAAAGGAGCTAAGCTGATTTTATTCTTACGCTAGCTGCTCGTTGACGGTCAGCACCGACAGCGAAATGTATGTATTATCAGCGCAAATTTGCCACACATTATTCAAAAATGCTTCTTAATACTTTTTCGCTATCGTATATCGGCGCTGACGGTCAGCGGGCGGTCGGTGTGGGACTATAAACGCGGTATACTCACAATGCGTACGCGGGTCTTGGCGCGTGCGCGGGCGGCGGCGCGTCGTCGAGCGGCGGTCGTCCGGCCGCGCTCAGCATGTAGTTGCTGGACTCGCTGAAACAGTTAGACAGCCTGCTTCAAATTGTATTACTGCCTCGGGTAGCGTGGCGGACGGTGGATATAACAATGACGACAGAGAAAGTATTCATGCATATAAGCACGCAAAAAAAATCTCTGGACCTCTTTCACCTCTTCCCGATAAGTGTTGGATAGTCTGCAACTTATTTGACAGATTCAACATGCTTCATCTGTCATATATGTTGTGGATAGCTCAAATGGCACTTACCAGGAAGTGGTGCAATAGAGTTAATAATGATTCCTTAAAGAAGTGTCTTACTGCTGCACTCGGAGACGATTATTAATATAAATACGCAAGCGGAAAACTTTGTTGCATAAAAGGAGCGTGGAATACCAATATTATTTTAAAATATGCTTTAATGTTGCATATTTTTAATAAATAAAACGCTACACTGTTTTGGCAGGACACGATTATCATAGGTACACGAAATACTCTTTTTTTTATTGTTTTTTTTTAACAAAATTTAATAGTCTGGGAACGTGACTTTTATGTCAAATTGAATTAAGAATAAATTATATTTTATATAGCTCCTCTACACGATGAATTTATATCAATATTAAATGTTTACGGGCGAATTTCGACCACAGGGCGACATGTAGTATTAATTAAAAAAACAATGTAGTGTTATTTTTTATGCGTTAGACGTCTTTTGTTATTTTAATTATTAAAATTGTTAACCGAACATTTCACAACAGGGGAGTACCTAATGCCCCAGCATGATTCACTCCAAGTTAGTCACAAAAGATTTCCTTAGGGCGAGTCACAATAAGACTCGAAGCTCTCTTTCGTCTGCCACGTGACGTCAGCGTAGGGGACATAGGCACAAATGACAAACGTTTCTACCGAATCACTACAATCTACCCAACAACAACCACAAAACGCAGCCAAGCGCGAGCCCGACTCATCCACGAAGTTATTACATTTACGCTCCTTATAGTTTCGGAAGAAAGTGGCTATGACATACGAACATGAAGTATCTATAAGGGTGCCGTTTTAACTCGTGGCTCCGGAAGTCGGAACCTTAAAAATGGACATGTGTAAGAAGCAAAAAGTGAAGTCAAGATAATATCTTTTTTAAATCAATAATAATTTAAGAAAAAACGCAAAACTCGATAGGCAGAAAAAAACATCAGCTTTAAATTTCATATAGGTACACCTACCCAAACTATTTTAAACTTCGTCGGAACTAATTTAACATAGAATTTAAAAGCAGGGGACGTAAGAGATATCAAATTGTGGTGCTATTTCTGGTACCGTCATTAATTCGGAACTTTTAGGGCGACGTTCCCGACCCTTTTCGCAGACGGACCCTAGCGGTCAGCTAGATACTTGTTTTGTTAACGTTTTCGCCCTTCGGGTAATCGTTATTCTAACATCACAAGGTCATTGACATTACTCCCTGACACCAGGGATAGGCCCAAGGACGTCTTTATCTCGAGCGAGCCAAATTCACCAACGTCTGTTTGTGGCCACGTTGCTTATATATGCAAAAATTGCCTATTCTGACGTTAACCATAAAGTCGTATCAATATAAATATCATTCGAAAAACTAATTAACCGGCGTGGTTAGTTGGTATAATATGCAAAATATATAGTCTATATATAGGTCATTAAAATTACAGGCTTTAGAGAAATTGAGAATCGTATAAGAGGATGGATAACATCTAATCGTTAAAAAGTTATAGTCGTCGACTACATGTCCCGAAATGATTTTTATGTGATTTATTAGGCGCCATATTCAAGCCTTGAATTACTAATGAAGAGAGCCTTAATGATTGGAGAAACCGTTTATGTTTGGAACAAGAGTGGGGCCACACGGCTGCGGTACGTTGCGGCATGTTGACTTGTCGCAACGTATGCCACAGCTGCGTTGTGACAACGCACGTTAGCCCTATTTAACAATCATAAAACATCATATAAGCATTATCTCTTGCCCGCCATTCTGTAAAATACGGCATCCAATGACGCATGTAATTAATTCTTATTGTGGCATTTTCATAATATTATTTTATAATTACGGTACGGCCGCGGCGACGCATGTTTACGCAATTTGACAAGAGAATGAAAAAAGTGCAATGCGTGATTCGTCTACTTCATTTTAAGTTCTAACCGTTTCGTGAAATCCCGCGTTTAACAACACAAAAATCACAAAATAGGTACCTATTATAAACATTATTTAAAAATGCAACGCAACGTTACAAAATGTTAAAATATAATATCGCAAGCAGTAAGCGTTACAAAATTCTAAAAAATATATATACTTGGGCGACGCTGTGACTAATAGAATGATAATTCGATGGCCGCTATGACACTCGCGACCTAGACCATGGATGTGCGCAAAATCGTATTTTGCATGTCATTGATCGTACTCGATATTACATAAAGTTAGATTAGGCGACATCACGATAACTAGTGTTAAAAGCCAGTAGATCATTTGTGTATGAGGAAATGGCTTGCATTTTCGATCTATCTTTATTATTTTATGCCTATATCTTCTCCACCAACAGACTTCTCATTGCGAAAATACTAAATCAAAATATCTAGCTACAGCATCTTCCATAAAAATATTGCATAATGATATGCAAATACCACCAAATCAGCTAGAATGCTACTAAATTGAATTCTCGATGAGTAAACATATAAAGTTCATTTACAAATGTCAATGCCTTCGGTTTTAAATTATGCTTATGTATTGACATAATTAGAATTCAGAACGTTTGCCGTACCGAAATTCCATAGCACACTGTCCCGACTATCAGGGCATCGATGTAATAAAATTAAGACACCAACTTTAAATATTTCTTGAATGCTGTTTTTTTTCCTTTTTATAAATTTAATATGAACAATACTTAATATACTTAATATTCAATCTTGAATCTCTATCTACAGATAAACGCTAAAAAAGTATTTATTATATCGAAACCCGTAAACGTGCACGCTGATTGCGTCCACGTATACGCTATGTTGCGTACATGCCCGCATATTTTGCCGCACGTTCGCATGACAACTCGTATCTTGCAAATTCGACTATTTTCGCTTATGTTATTTTTATCGTGTAGCGATATTTATTTGATAAGTAGGTACTAGGTAGTTTATTTTTGAATCCACGAGACACCATGTGCTTATAGATACGATAATGGGGATAAGGTCACGATAAGTCGTCGTACGCGTTATATAAACAACATGATATCATGGTTTTATCGTCCTCTACTTTAACTTCGGTACGACCAAATAGTTCAAGGTCATTGGATTTTGTAACTTCATTTATGTATTTATTTTTTATTCCTAACTAATTTTGCTCACAAGTAACATATATTTATGACTAGACGATGCTGGCAGCTCCGTGGAGCAAAAAATGTCAGATGACATGATAGACATAAAAGTCTGTCATCAAAGTTTGTTTAGGAACAGAGAGACGGATACAGACACGCATTGATAATAATATTAGTATGGTTTTCATATAAGCATTTAAGGAAGATAGGATAATACATTTCAGAAGGTTCTGATGCCCGTATCTACCGTTAGATTTCGCCGTGAACATTAATCTTTCACTAATATGCGGTTCATTATGAACAAATTCCATATCTTTGCAACTGTTTCATTTTATGTATAATTTTCCTCCTTGAAAGCAAGGTGTGGACGAACATGTTGGAACACCACTTATCGCCTATTGATGCCACTTATCAAATCTTATCGAATATTCTAGTGTGGTCACGGTATTTCGATCGGGACAGGATAAAAAAAAAATAAAAAGATATTTTCTGAAAAACTTTCGAGTATAACTTTTAGTTAAAATCAGACCTAAATAATAACGCTATTAGACGCAAAGTACAAACAACATTGCACATACATAATATTATTATGTTTGTGCAAGAAGAAAGCTAGACCTTTGGGTTAATACAATAAGGTTAACATAAATACAAGATAGGTGACTTTAACTCCATATAAAAAGGTTATTAACATAGTGCTAATCATCCATGCCGAACACGTAAAGTCAATATTATTGTTGACAGATATATTTTTTTATTCATATATCGCCTAGCTATTATAAGAGCCATCCTTTAGTTAAAAACAAGATGCCCCTATGAATTTTCTAGCGCCTTCATCCATATAAACTAAAATCAATACTAGAATCAGTTTACTAATTTTAGCCAAACTGACCAATAATGTAGAATTTATTTTTGTTTATAAACGAAAAAATTAAGCGACATCTACTCATACATGCCGAATACAATACATTTTTTTGATATTCCTTGTTATATATATTTGAATTATTTAACAAAACAATAGATAATATGTAAAGTAAGTCATATATAGAATCAATGTTTCACAATTCATATAAGCATTTGCATATAGAAATAAAATAAATTTGATAATATAGAGTGTGGAGTACTAAAGATGTATGAAGTACATAACAAAAAACAGTAGATAAAGCGCTCATTAATTTCTTGCGCGGAAACCATACATTTTTCCGGAGTTAAATGTTATATTGCTATGTTCTTTTTTGACTCAAGTGTCATACCTATGCGTTCAGCGGTTTGGGTACGAAGAAGTAATAGAAAGACACCCTTTCGCATTTATTATAGTACTAGGCACTATAAATAATATCCATCTGGGGATGGAACAAACAAGCATACAACTAATCAATGCTGTCTCATTAGAAAAAAATATTTAGAATTTTTGTTTATTTCTTAAGTATAGAAGACATACGAGTCATTTTAATTGACAGATAATGTTACGATGGGGCCTGAAAAACATTTAAGGCTGCCAAGCTAGTCAAACTGCTTTGAAACCTAATCTTTTTGTGAATAATTAAAAAAACTGTATAATATTATGTTTAAGACATAAATTTGGAAACGTTCACGTCTATGTTATGATTTTTGGATTTGAGCCTAAATATTTGTCAAAATCATGACACACGCTGAGAAAGTTATACACCCTTATCGACTTATGAGTGAAGATTTTCAAGGATTTCCTCTTGAAAATTTCAATAAAAAATTTCCTAGTTAGTAGAAAAATTACTGCAACTTTATAGGCGATAGATATTATTACAATTTAGCGGTCGGCGGAACACACTACAGTGTCTGCCGCACGCACGAGTTTTTAAAACATTTCTATTATTCATCATGGAAAGTAACAGCGGCCCCACATTTTTAACATAACAGTTTTTTACCTACTACGATACATTATAATGGAATGAATTATTTTTTTCGGTAAATTGATGAGTGTTGTCTTCGTGACGACACTGTCGACTATGCTAATTGCGGTTACATACATAAATCATTTAACCTTTAATAAAAAACAAGTGTTCGGATAAAATGAGGGAATATCAGACAAAAACCATTGGCAATTCAATATGGAGCTATTTTTTAAAAATGAAGGAGAAGAAGAAGGTCAAAAAGTTTTAAAATGCTCACAAAGGACGCTATGGTAATACCATGTAACCTTGGACTATGGATGTTTAGTAATAAACACTAAAACACTACATCTCGAATAGGATTAAAAACATAAAACGACTTTTATGTAAATACGATTGCAGATAAATGTCATTCTAAAATATAAAAACGCTATGAGACTGTAATTAGCATATTATGGAATGTATAATGTGATTAATGAAGACAGTTTTTTTCTTGCGATAAAATTTCAAATCAGTTTTAATAATTTTCGTTCGTGTAAAGGTGGGTTATTACGATGGTAATGATGATAAACAATTACATACCCTATCTTTTCTCATAGATACATGATTTATATAGAAGCTGACGCCTGGCTTGTATTATCGAAACGCACGACGCGACGTCAGAGATACCACGCGACATTATACTATTGATATCCCAAAAAGAAGTGGAAAATCAAGTATTTGACTACTGTATCCAGCCCTGGATTTATAAATAGGCCGTATAGCCCATGGCCTATGGGCAGCAACGACCTAGAGGTATGGCATCGTTATAGCCTCCTAGGAAGTATACATATTTCATAGAGGGCTACAAAATATTGTGGCCTCCACTCATAAAACATGTAAATCTTTCACTGATTGTAACATAAGAAAAAACAATCCATGAAATGTTGTTGGCGAAAATCCTAGCTAAACATTTAAAAAAAGAAGAAAGTGAAGAACTGTTTACCTGGCCGTCCTCATCCGTAGCGCGGCGCAGTTCTCCTTGCACTTGTACGCGAGCACCTGCTTGATGCGCGACACCTCCACGTCGGGGAAGTGTCTGCTCACGTACGATATCAGCGCGTGGACTCTGCCAGAGACAACTTTGGTTACCACAGTAGCAACACACATCAAACAATAATCCTTGAATTTCAATCATTTCCGAATAAATTGACTACTCCAATGGCGTGTGTTCATTCTCGCCGAGGCGTAAGTAAACCTACCTGCATGATAAGAAACTAAGAATACCATGGACCAGACTCGTGAAGAATAGAACAACTGTCTCTTACTAACTCTATATGTGTGACTCTAGGTCATGTGGCGCTTGTGTGCATTGCACACCCTACTCTATAGGTTAAGCTACCCCTGCTAAACTAAACGGTGTAGATTCAAACATAACGTAGAACGACATTATTTTGCATCATAGAACCTGTTTAATCGAAGACACAACTTGTAGAACAACTTATAATCACCTGCGTCTATCCAGCGGGGGTTTGGTCGGCCTGGACTCCTGTCCAGCCCGGGACCACCGCTGTCCGGTGACGGAGCAGGTGGCGAGCTCTATCGGCGTAAACAACGCGGCTGCCAGTCCCCGGGTGACCTTGCGGTAGTCGCCCCATTTCACACCCCGTAGAAGCTCCTCGCGTATCTCCACACCTTCGCCTAGTTTTATCTGTGCATCAAAATGAAAAAAATTGATTGTACGTTGAATAACCTTGGGGGAGGCCTTTGTCCAGCAGTAGAATAGTGTATATATAGTTCTTAATATAAATTCATGTTTAACAATAATACGAAACACACTTTTTCCCGCACTATTTCCACTACACAAAATACGCGAACAGTTTCGACACAGACCATCATCCGATGACCATTAGGTGACTTTGTCAAACCTGATATGTATATAAAATATAGTGGAAATAGTGCAAGAAAAAGTGTGTTACATTGATGATGGAAATGCTAGAAGCTTGAATATAAGGACCTTTTATTTATCCTGGAAGAAACTGCTTCCAGCAGTAAGGTCGCCGGTGCGGTATTCTTTTATCTTTAACATTTTTTTTCTTTTCGTTCAAATATAGTTTTTTATTTTATTTATTTTATCTTAGTGGTAAGAAGAGTATCTTAGACAAGTTAACAAGTTCTTTATTTTTTAGTACTAAAGCAAGAGGCGTTTAAATATTTCAACGTACCTGAAGATTTCTGCTAAAAACCAAACCCCTTGTTCTTAAAAATATTTAAGCAGTGTTTAACTAATCAAGGTTGGATGTCCCTTTTTGTCGTGTGACGTTTTAAATATTCCAGAAAAGGACTGCGAATCTTGATTAGTTAATTACACTGTTTATATATTTTTTTATATGGGGTATGTGTAATAGAAACATTTACACAACGTACTCTTCAAGGTAATTTTATAAGTTTATTATTGTTTATATAATATTTAGTACATATTTAAACGATTGTAAAGAGATGACCGCACGAAATCAAAATATTACAAAGAATTCATGTGGTCCGCAGATACACGACGTTTCTATTTTAACAACCACTCCTGCAGATTGGAGGACAAATTCTCTTTTATTGTTCACTTAAGTAACATTAGTACGTATTTAAATTCAACATAAATGAATGAATATTTAAGTTAATTGCATTTTTAAAGCGAAATTCCTTCGCTGAACGTAATATGCAATGCCTTAAAAATTTTGCTTTAGATAGAAAATACCAAAAGTTGCCAAGACTTTAAAACGCCATAACTGAAATTTTGCAATTGCTAAATATACACATTGCTTGATGAAATTAGGTTAATTTGTTTAACTTTTACACCAGACACATGCACGCTTTCAATATTAAAGCATTCTGTCCTGCTAAGACGTTATGTTATGTAATGTCATCTTTGCAGGTTATATATCTTATGATACACGTTAACTTATTTTTAATATTCCGTACCCAAAGGGTAAAAACGGGACAATATTACTAAGACTTCGATGTCTGTCCGTACGTCTGTCTCCAGGCTGTATTTCAAGAACGGTAATAACTAGAGAGCTGAAACTTTACCAGATTATGTATTTGTGTTGCCGCTTTAACAACAAATACTAAAACCAAAGTGAACTTAACAAATAAGCGGGGGCTCTCATACAACTCGATAGCAATAATGGGGAACATCCAAGTGCTTCAAATTTTTCACTAAATCCTATGTTGTATTTATACTTAACTTTTTTTTAATTTAAATAATTATAATTAAGGTCAATCAATCTCATACAAAAAACACAATTTTTACCTGTTTGCTCTAATAATATAGTGCCTACGTGCGCGAGTCCATCTCGCACTCGGTCGGTTTTTTTTTTTTTAATTTTGTTTTCGAAAACATTTTGGCCATGGCATGGAGTCAATAAGAAAGAAAGAGGAGAAGAATCAAATCGGTAACGGTGTAGATACATTACGAAAGCGCGAACATTTTGTCAAATTGTCACTGACATAAAAGCACTGTGCAATATTGAAATTTTTTTGTGGTGTTAATTAAAATGACTTTATTAGGACATGTACCTACCTACATCCTCTGTTGAAACAACGGAAACGGTTACATAACGCAAGTAAATATATTTTTTATGGTTCTTTTAATAAATACTTTCTTAAATCGCTGCATTTCGAAACTCTACGAGACAAATTCGATAAGTTAATCTTAATATGTAAATTGTACGGAGACGCTATTAATTTCACAGAATATTTTTTCAACATTCTTAAATCACTTTTAATTTTTTCAATAACAAGGTGAAGACAATTTATCATAAATTACAGTATTCGTTTGATTTACAGTCGCGTCTTTATGAGGATTGCAATTTGCAAATTATTTCAAATTAATATCTTTATGATTCTTTAATATATAAATAGATGTTTAAATTATCCCGTTTCTGCAATATTTATTTATTACTGCTCGGCTCCTATTGGTCGTATCAAGTTTTTATAGCAGTATAGCCTCGATAAACGGACTAACCGACACAGAAAGATTTTTTCAATTCCGGCCAGTAGTTTCTGAGATTAGCGCGTTCAAACAAAAAAAAAACTCTTCCGCTTTATATTATTATTAGTATAGATTAGAGAAAGTAGCTCGGCAATTTTTTGTTTTTTTTTTTTTATTTTCTTTTCTACCAAAAATTACATTTACTATATATCGTTATTCGTTAATAATAAATTTATCCCCGAAATTTATTAAAACTAATTACTGGCGTTTAAACGTAAAGAGGTAACAGAGTGCCGATCGCTAGTTTCTTTACCGTGTGCGCGTTTCGCGATTACTAAGATTTTGTATGGGATTTGTACAGCGCCACCTAGCGAGGCTCAAAATCTTAGTAAACGTGAAACGCGTTCACGATCATATGTGAAAGAAAAACTCGCAATCGGCACTCAGACATTCACTTCACCATTTATAATATTAGTATTGTTATTTCAAACTGAGATCATCTATATTCTATAGCATCTCGTATGAGAGCGCCAATATGGCGTGCATAGTATATTAGATGGTTCGAAGGTAGAAAGTGCTCTCACACCATTCAACGCGTTAATACTAAAACTATTGTAATAAATTACAAAAAAAATTTGCAATCCATCACAAAATTTACTACCGTAGAAGCGAGTTGTCGGTGGCGACAAAACCAAAACAAAGAAAAAAAAAGCGCGTTCTTCTTTATGGTGAACGGACATCTATTTGTATCAACTAATCGAAGTCAAAACCTCTTTGAATTTGGCAGCGGACGAATCGGACGATTCGACGTGGGCAATTGTTCGAGGTTTCGAGGTTCCATGATATGGTCACTCTTTAAGTTGCAGTGTCAACATTATATGACGTCACAGTGCGTACGCACAGGCCACAGCTAACAAGCTGACCCTTACCCAAGCCACCGAATTGTTTTCGGTCGCGATAACCTCTTTATCACTATGGGACAAGTTTGGTGACTTCCTCGCTTACGGTCATTAGGAAAATTACAAACCAATATTGCGATTCCGCGTCTCGTATTGTGTACCATGGTACAAAAGTATTTATTTAGAGCCAGTGGCCGTGTTCGGTAGCGTTTTTGCATAGATACACCTATGCTGCGCTCGCAAAATCTCTTTTGCGCATGCCCTGTCATGTCGACATCAAAAAAAAAAACGTGTTCAGTGAAATTTTATTCAGTGCATGCGTCAAAAAACGCCACCGAACACGGCCACCGTTGCCAGATTTTTTGCACAGGTCCGAATGTCGTAACCTTTGAGTGAAAAATGCGGGATTGTCTCACCGCGCCGGTCCATAGTGATAGTTTCATATAATTAGATGTATTTTAATATTGATTAATTTTGAAGCTAGCATCTAGGTGTCTAAGTCTTCTATGTGGTATGATCCAAACAATATAACGTGTGTAGCATATACTGTTGTCATTGCTGTACAGTGGCGTAGCGTGGAGGGGGGGGGGGAGCACTTTTTAGGGGGCGGCAAAATTTCACAGAAATTAATAAAATATTCTAAATATTTGACCATTTCATATTTGTATCACAACTATAAATTTGGAGTCAATAAAAAAGTGATTAAGTAATTAAGTGACGAATTCTAGCAATTCCGTACCTAGACGCGTAAAATTGTAACTAATGATGACGGTATATATACGGTTTAAAAAAAACTTTAAAATTTGATCGCATGTCCGCACTGTGATTTTTATTAGCGCGATTATTCCGCTATAGGGGCTGCGGGGTCCCAATCGAAATACCTAGTGTAGACATTCTAAAAACATTTTTAATTCAAATTTACTCAGAAATAAATGATTTTGATGGCGCTGTAATGTAACACATTGAAATATATAAGGGGGCGGCCGATACCCACGCTACGCCACTGTTGCTATAGTTCTGTTCTGTAAATAGATTTTGCTAAGGACCCTACAGTATATAGGAACCATTACAATTTAAACATCAAGTTATGTATATTTCTAGAATGGATATTCAAAACCCTTCATTTTGATATACCCTATTCGACCTGAATGGGCAGAAAAAAAAATTTGGAACTTCTCAATAATAATTTTGACTTCCAAACCTAACATTTTTTTTAATGTACCCAGTGTCATTTGCGTTATTGAGACGAATCTAACGATAAGCCGTTTAGGCTGCAGAGCGTGCCAAACAATTATACATACATACATACTCTCAAAAAACATAACCCACCTTCTGGCGCAGTTGGGTACAATCGAACTAGATTGGACATCTATGCAGCGAAGAATAAACATTATGACTGGTAAGAAATTTTGCCGAAATCCATACTAATATTAAAAATGGAAAAGTGCGTTTGTCCAAGGAAGCAACCAATCGCTTTGATTATTGGCATAGATGTAATTGAAAGAATATAGTCACATAGGCAACTTTTTGTCAAAGAAAAAAGTCATGTTCCCAAAGAAGGCTTACAAGGATATTCGTATTATTACGCGATTTTCAAGTTAAACGCGAGCGAAACCGCTGGCAAAAGCTATAGTGTATTTAAATCAATAAATTTAATATTTCCCTTAATCTTTATTGCGTATTAATTAGTGCATGTCTCGGTGCAATGACCTCGTTTAACTAACCTGTACATGTTTCGGATCACAAGTAAATACGATTACGAAACGAATGCATTTGACCTTGAGACATCCTATTCTATGATAATGTCTTATGATTAAGGTTTTTTATAAAACGAATCGAAATAAATATTCACATGAACCAAATAAACATTTTCCTGTAAGTTTTCTTCGTCTCATAAATTTTGTGAGAATTAACCTTCTTAGGGACCGTTTATAAAGTACGTCACACGTAAAGGTGGGGGAGAGGGTCGTCGAAGTGTGACATGGTGTGACTAGGGGTGGGGGGGTCCTCAGTTTTGTGACATCACATTTCGAATTTTGAAATCTAAGCTCAAAATTTTAAATATTGATTTGTGATTAGTTTCGTGACGTCAATAGCGAGGGGAGGTCCTCAGAAATGTGACCACCTGTGACAAGGGGGGCCCTTGTCTCAGGGGTTTAAAAACCATGAAATTTGTGTGACGTACTTTATGGATGGTCCTTACATGCTTTGGGGTCTTATGTGACATGCGGTTAGTTAGCCCTGCGGTCTATGTATGTATGTACATACTACACACCAAATTATCGTTGAAGTTCTAACACCACGTATGTCACTTTTTGGCTATTTCGTCATTTTGATGCAGTTTACCAGAAAACCGGAAAACGCATCGTTTATTAAATATTTGTATGATATAATAAAAAAATTAAATATGTGTATAGTATAAAAAGTATTAAGTATATTTCAGTTGTCTGGTACCCGTAACACAAGTCCTTCAGGTACTTACCAGGGGGCCAGACTGACGCGGTGTGGTTTCACACCGCGTATACATACTGTAATGAATACGTTCAAATCGGACTAGAAAAACTATTGGTCAAAGCTAAGTGTGCTTTTTATGTCTTTTTTATGAAGTGAAAGATGACATTATAGCTTTAAAATATAAGTTGAATTCTGACTTGTTCTAGTCTCCACGTTGGGTTAGGACAATGCAGGCTGACCACCTGATTGTCTGACAAGTAACATGATGTATGGGTTATGAGAGTAAATTAAGATATAATGTACTGCGCACACACTTGGGCACTATAAAAATGTCCTGGCCTGGTGTCTATGAAACCGGCCACAGTCACCGAAACCGGTGTGGGAGTTATTATTATTATGGTACTCACCAGTCTGGGCGCCGGGCCTCCCCGCTCGTTGTCCCTCTTCAGGACGAAGGGCAACGCGCGTCGATGCTGCTCCAGCCACACGGCGTCCGGGACGGGCCGGTTGCGCCGTCCGTCCCACCGGCTCGCACCTAACGACATACGGGTTAGCAATGTGAAGAAAATTACCCCGAGCTACATAAACTCATAAGAACGAAGTCTTAACCCAAATTTCGATTTGTACTGACAACTGGGTAGCAAAATTCCTGTGACGGGGCCAATTTGACCCCGAGCTACATTAATAGGTTGAGTATGGACGAAAATAACAAAAACTTGATTAAATAAAGTGTCACGATCAAAATTACCGTTGGATCACAGAGAGTAGAGAAATCACAAACTCGTTTGAGGAGTTTGTACTAACTTTGATTTTCGATTCTAATATTTTCAAAAAAAAATGTTATTGTATGTCCATATTCAACAATGGAGATACAACAGAAAAACCTAACTTAATTTAAACAAACTAAACGTAATACTCACATTGTATAAAGCTGCTATTGAACTAATGAATATTTAAACCAAAAGAGCGATTTGTATTTGCAATACTTTATTTATAATTTAGTAAAAAATTACATTAATTTATGTACATACACAAGGTAGTAACATTCTGCGCGAAGCGACTGCACAGTTACGATTAAATATTAGTTATCTCTTTCATATATTGCTATTGTATGTTATATAATATGTGGGCTCTGTAATATTATATATATGTAATACGTTAGAACAACCGAACCCTTAGGAAATAACGGATAAAAGTATCTCTCTTTGTCGAAATAAGTTAATCGAAGCTTAAGACGTGAAGAAAGTTAAACTAATTTATGTTAACACTTGCGTCTGGTGAGGAATTAATTGGTTAGCAACATATTCGCAGCTAGCCTCATGTGTAGCAACCTAAGACAGTTCACGCAAGCATCACACTTTCTCCTGAAAGCTAAGTGCGAAGACGCGTTGAATAACTAAATATGAAAATCAGTTAATCAATTAGTTTTTCATAAGATATAATTCACGTTCACTAAATAGCGTACATTCTTTAAACCATAAAAGAGGTTTAAGTGGCTAAATAAGCATTTTTTTTAATTGGTACCTACGGACCCCGAAGCCAGTATTAATAGTCAACGCTAAGTACTTAAGAGAATTATTAAAAAAATTGAGTTGATGTTTTCATTAATAAAGACCTTTATAGGTGAAAACAGTATCTCAAAATTTTTTAAATCATGCTCGTAGTATTAAGCGCTGACTATAATTGCAGGCCTTAGTATTAAGCGCTGACTATGATTACTGGCCTTGGTATTAAGCGCTGACTATGATTACAGGCCTTAGTATTAAGCGCTGACTTTAATGACGGACCTTAGTATCAAGCGCTGACTATAATAAACGGGGCTTAGTATTAAACGCTGCCTAGAATTACGGGCCGTAGAGTCGTCTTAGAGTGCCACTAAAATTAAATTTAATAACAAACAGGGTAGTGTTAATTAGACCAGATTTATCATAGAAAACAATAATTATATTACTGACTATCTGACATTTAACGACAAAAAGAGATACTCGACTGGCCTGTGTAAACTGTAGGATTATTTAACAAGTGAGGAATAAATTGACATGATATTGCACGAAAATAAGGTGTATATTGTATAATGTATAAAGTCTTTACTGATCAACATCTGCTATATGTAATGGCACTTACTTCAAAAATTAAGCAAAGCATATCATATTGTCTTTACCGAAACTTACTATTTAGTTTGACTATTTACATGTTATTCAAAATGATAGTTTCATAATATAGAGGTGAACACAAATGTACCTGTGTGATATATAGAGGAAATCTGCACGTCATACTTCTATTTGAGGTCGATAAATGCTTCAAATGTAAATATATCTTCATAAAATTAATCGAGATTCAATAATATAAGTCCATAACACTGGAATTAGTGATTATAATATGATCCTTAGCTTACATAATTATAATATAAAAGTTGGGAGTGCTTTCAAAATACGATTTCTAATATAAGATTATAATACAACGATTAATATTATCGATTCAATTATTGCGAACCATATCGAAAATCTTACCGAGACAGTTTAAGAAGCTTCACTAATTTTGAGATCAAGATAACATAATACGAAATGAGATCTAATTTTAATTATAAATATTCCCATTTTTCAACTAATTTCACAACCCTATCTTCTCTCAGTGTGGCCACTAAATGCTGTTTTTTCTTGACTAGATTTTTTAACGTATGGCATCTTATTCCCTCTCGATTCGCATGTGGCTGTGATAGATAAGAGATGCAGCTGATACGTGAAATAGGAGATATAAATTCATGAAATTCATATTAATATTTCATAACAATATTGTACATACAACGACAGACTAAAACGCGACGACGACATATATAACCATCACGAATATTAACGATATTGTTAGGAGACCGAACACATTTTTAGCCCACGACGCAAAAAAGGCGTATTAAAGTTTTACGTGTGTGTGTCTGTGTGTGCAATTATGTGTATGTGTGCGGCGGAAATATTGTATTGAAAAGTTCTAGTTGAAATCTTGTACTAATAAACTGAGCAAGTCCTAAAAGCAGTCTAATGTATAACATAATAATTGCTTCATTACAAGCTTGTTAAGAAATGTACTTTTCATTGCAATGCACATGAGAAATAAGGAGGTCACTCGAGTTACTAGCTGGGTCTGTGAACCAGACACCACAGATTGTATGAATCATTTTATTAATCTTAATACAGACTTAGATGTATTATTGAAGATTTTGACGGGAGAAAATTTTTTCATTAGCGCTTTTGTTAAAAAAAAACAATGAACAACGCTGTTAAAAAGATCCAGCTGTTAAGCTCTTAGTTGAGCAAGGAATTGTTTTGAATAAAGGCCTAAAACGAAACCATTGCCATTTCAGAATGATTAAAAGTAATGGCGAAAATCCATAGATATTTTAAATTACTAATAAATAACGTATCGAATATAACAATAATGTAATTCAACTGCCGTAACTAGAGTATTTGTAGCTTTAGTTAGAAAGAGAAATAGCGAACAATGAACGTTGTAAAAATATAATCAAAAATATATATATTATCTAATGTCTAGTTCTGTACATTAAGGGCTTGTTTCACCGTTATCCACAACATTGACAGATTTTGTACGGAGAACCCGTCAAAAAAGTTGTGGATAGCCTAACAGAAGCTTTATCAGTAAGCGGTGAAACAGGTCCTAAATATTATTGATTAAAAAGTGCTATTGCATGCATATGCATGATCTTTTATTATTTATTTAAATAAATCTTTCGTCTTCTATCGTCGTGTCTCTTTCGTTATTGAAAAACGATGTAGTCCAATCAGTTTTTTGATAACATTGAAAACAACAAAGTTACAAGCCTTTAAAGTAGTCAGAAAGAGAGAACCGATATTGATTGTTATTTTCCATGAGAATTCAAAGATTTTTTGTGTTTCTGTATATCTTTTAGCCCACTATCATAATAATTTGCATTCAATAAAATTTGTCTTACACGCATCTTCCCTATTAAGCCTCTCTTTCATATTATGCCCGTAACTGTACTTAAGAGCATAGTCAAAAAATATTGAGATGCTGTTTTCATTCATAAAGGTCTCTATGAAAACAACACCTCAAAATTTTTGCAATAATAAGCGATGAGTGTTGTTAATACGGGCCTTATAGAGATTAATAGAAGTTGGACAGCCCAAAAAATGCAATGGCTGAATCACAAAGAAGTATATATAAAAAGTACTCAACTCGGAGTCTAATAACTAAGAGGGAGCCAAATGCCTAGGCGATACAGCGACGGCCCTTCGCAGCAACTCTAGTGTGAGATTTAAATTACATAAAACAGGACTGTGTTAGAGAAATGCACAGGAAACTTGAAGTTGGTGCAATTAGATGTGACCTAAAATCCTACGGGTTTTAGTTAGTGAGCACATAAACACTTTACACCTTAAAACGTCGGCACACAGTTTATAGTCGCGACGATCCTTTTGATTCCGTTCTACGGCTGCAAGTTGATCCCAAGTGGGTCACGCGACTAAAGGATGGCGAACCGAACTGGAGAGTGTGATTCAGACTTACTTCTATACCTATCACTATTACATATCAGGAACTGTCTAGTATCAGCTGCATCTCGAGATTTACAACGTCTCTATGGCAAGTAACATTACAACTATCGTGTACCGTATTCTCTGAATATGTTCACCGTAACCTGTCAGGATTTACAAACTACGTACCGGGAGCCGTCCAATCACTCAACAATCATAACATCTGTGTAAAGATAAAACTATCGTGTATAAAAATATCACTATTGCTATTGTACTCGCGGGGGATCCTCGCGTCGGACACGAAAAACGGACGCGGCGAGCCGCCCCCGTCGCGGGCTCAGTACAAAAACTACGCTATATCAAAATACTCGGTATACACGGGCGACGGGGGCGGCCGGCGCGCGGTATAGTGTATAATGTAGGTGTATATATGTACCTGTAAATAACCTATGTTTAAATCAGCACCGGCGACGAACGCTTCAACGACGATCAGTCTATTGTCTACAAGGAAGGTCCTCGCTCGCCTCGACGAGCCCGCCGAGTGTAGTGACACCGTGACTCAGGGCTATTATAACATCGGAGCCCGCTCGCGGCGTGCTCGTTGCGTCGCTAACGACCGCGCTGACGTGTTTAGCGTCACGACGACGTGCGCCCGTCGAGGCGAGCGGCTCTAGCATTCGGTATATCGAAAGGCACGCAGTAAGCGGAGAAATGTGACGGCATATAGGCCCCCGGCGATACTCCGATCACAGACTAGATATATCTACGTACAGTCTTCGACGTGCGGCCCCATCTGATCACGTTATCGCTCAACGAAGAGATACAAATGACACCTCGCGAGTAAATTTCTCGATCCATATACGAAGAATAAAATGAGTCGCGTTCGATTTGAGCTCTGTGCGCTATGATGTCTCCTCGACGACTCGTCGCAGAGGGAACCGGTCGAGACGCCCGCGGAGCGGCTTCTTTCCGTGGGGCGGCGATAATTTTTGACATGAAATAACCGTAGAATCTCTGCACTATTAAACGTTTAGATGAGTTGGGCGTGGACTGGTCCCGTTTGCGACGAGGTGGGGTAGAGAGCGCGCGGGCGCTAGAGGGGCGGTCCTACGCGCGGCCGCCGACGTCGGGCGGGGCGGGCGCGCGGGCGCTAGGGGTGCGCGGGCCGCAGCGCGGGCAGCGGCGGCGGCAGCAGTTTGACGCGCTGCGATTGCGGTTGCGGTTGCTGCGCGGGCCACTGCGGTTGCGGTTGCGGCGGGTGCGGCGTGTGGTGCGCGAGGGTGTGCCGGCGCAGGTACAGCGGCGTCTTGAAGCAGCGGCCGCAGGTGGCGCAGGCGACGGGCTGCGCCTCGTGGATGAGCCGCACGTGCTGCCGCAGGTTGGACGAGTTGGAGTAGCGGCGGCCGCACTGCGCGCACCGGACGCCCATCGCTGCCAACAACACCACGTTCGCACTGCGCTCCCGACCGCGTCCGCTTCCCCGATATGCCAATAAGATCGTTTCTGGTCCTCGCGGCCGCGTTGCGTTCGAGACGGCGACGCTAGTACTCGGTAAACGCAGGTGTAGCCCCCGCTAGTGAGTGTCGAAACAATCGTATCAGCATGGACGGCAGCGCGGACGGCAGAGCGGAGGGAAGCGCGTCGCCCCGACACCCGCGCGCCTAGCACCAGATCAGTGTACGTAACCACGCGCGCTCTCTTCTAAACCGAGAAATTTACGATGGAATATTCGCCGGGGGCGCGGCTGTCCGAGTCGACGTGTGCGTGTATATGAGATGCTAACGTGACTAACACGGCGGTATTTACCTTCGGCGTTCACGTCGCGGAGCTCCGGGTTGACACCCGCCATGAGATCCATGTTACCTGAGGAAGGGATAAGGTGTATTACGACACGATCCAAACTATGGATGACTGGTGGGTATGTTCGATGTCGTACCTGGTAGAGCCGCGAACGGGTTGGCGACGGCGTTGTTCTCGTTGAAGAACATCTGCTGGAAGTTGGACCGCTCGTCATCGCTGGCCTCCTGCTCCATGACCTCCATCTTGGGCTCGAGCAGGTCTGTGGCGCTGAAGTCCTCGATCTTCTCCTCCCGGTCCGTGTCCCCCGGGTCCATGATGGTGTCGTTCTCCTCATTTTTAAATTCGGTCGCTTCGAGATCAGTTTTTACCCTCAGAGTGGGGTAGGTGCAAGTTTGGTTAAAGTCGTCGTTATTAGGCCTCGTTTGACTAGAAGTTTGAAAGGAAGTTTCTTCGCTGAGACTATTTCTGGCGACGTCGGGAGAATTTCTCTCAGATCGGCGGTTTGCGCTCTTTTCAAGTTCGTCGACGGGGGAGGTCTCAACGTTTTGGCTTGCGGCTTTGGAGGAGGAGGTAGAATGTGACGGTTTAGCGCTAAGTAAATTCCGTAGTTGGGATGGAGGTGATTTTCTGTTTGTTTTCTGTAAAGATGAGAAGATTTAGATACTTCGTCTATCTACTTATCTACGGTCTAATTATATGAAGGAAGCATACTTTGTCATTGTGTTGTGAGCAGTCAGTGAGACCTCGTATCTGCAGGGCGTCCGCGGTGCGCAGGAAAGCACTAAGCTGCGCCTGAGCGATGTTCACCTGGCCCACATACATGAACTGTAAAAGTGCGCGTATATGGGAGACCTCGCAGTCGCGCATGAATATTATTGGATGAGGACATGGGTTGTTCTGCAACAAACAGACGAAGACTAAAGACCTTATAGCCATCAAAAATTTAATAGAAAGTATAAAATTTGTGTATCTGTTTTGTTTTATGTTGTTAATTTGTAAATTGTTTATTGTGATTTTATTTGTTGTAATTCAGTCTTACAATAAATTGGTCTTAGTAACAAGTCTCTGATTTATAAATCCAAGCTTGCTTATATATCTAACTTATTAGCAAATTGTATGGAGCATTCTAACACTCAGTCTGACTTCTATTGATACACTTATTTTTGCAAGGGGAAAACCTAGACCATATGGTTTTATTTACAACGATAAGTCATTTAGATACTACAAATTATATTACATATTTTTATTAAATGTTTTGTTAAAATGTTTTTGTTCTTACGCAAATAACACATTATAAGATAATAGATTTTTCAATACTATGTCAACCTTGAGAAAATTTTAATGATTCATTATCACATAGCTTTGTGGTATTCTATTAGATAATAATTATTTAAGTACTATTTATTTTTGTACAAATTAAAAATTAATTGTGATATTCTTGAATGGTATGTTAATGATATAGATTACAAAAAAATGTGCTCAATGCTCTCATAGCTAAAATAAATTTGAGCACCGTGGTTTCTGTTTGGTTGAACGAGTTTAAATTATAAACATTCTAACAAACAGCAATAGTGAACACTCATAGCCTTATCTTTACTATAACTTAGGTAGTTAATTGTTTATTTAAATTTCATGCCATTATCTTTTAATGTCTTTATCATGTACTAAAAACAATTTAAAGAGAATTGAACTTGACTGTGATTATGTTTGTTCAATTCTCCCATCCTTAAATATTATTTTATCAGTAACTATATATTGGAATAACAAGCTATTTATTGATATTTTTGTAAAGTTTGCCTTAGTAACACAGTTTAGACAAAAAACAATTATAGAGGTGCAAAACAAGAATAGCACACACTCTGGTGAATTATTAAATCATTGTTACATGTATAAAATATGTTGAAAAAACACAACAATATAATAATAATGTAATGTATAAATAGTTTAAAGCAATTAAATAATAAAAAACCTTATTAATTGTTGTGTAACTCAAAGTTAAATTTGTAAAACAAATCAATAAGTTATACTTGAAAATCAGCAACCATTATACTTGTAACAAAAATATTGTGAAAGTGGGAGAAAAAGCATATTAACATCATTCACCTGTTATAACAAAAATGGCTATGGAATAGGGAAAATCTCTAACCAAGAATGTTAAAAATATTTGAGACACTTTCCAATTGCTTCAATAAGAGCAACACATGTATAATGTGAACATAGAAATATAATAGCATCAATCATACATTTTTATGAAAATTGTAAAGCTCCATAATTAATTCATTAGAAATTGTGAAACAGAATTCTAAAGTAGGTACAAATAATGAAATCACGAATACTTAAACGGATCGTGAGACATGGCATTTGTAAGTAGATCAAGTGTTTTATACATAACAACTTTCACTAAAACCATTGTAATGGTGACACATCAAAGTGTATGGAGCGAAAGATGGACTTACTTTGAATAATTCCTTGAAATATGGACTACACGCAGAGAGAACCACTTTATGAGCCTCGAGCCTGTGTCCCTCGCACGCCAGAGTGACATCCACGAAATCCTCATCATCGCGCAGCGCCTCGAATTGAGAAGTTATATTTGCTTGAAAATTGTTCCATCTCAAACAGAATTGCTGGTCGCCACCCAGTTCTGTACCTTCCATTACTTATAGACATAACTTGATATCCGTGCTCATTTAATTGGTTTAATAAGAATATTTAATTATTGAAAATAAATATATCACAGTAACTTGCAGTTTCAGTCGCCGTCTGGCCGAAAATCTTGAAAGAAAACAATCAATAAAATCTCGTACCAATCTAAGAAAAATAAAACTTTTTAATTTGTCATTCATTTGCTGATGGGTACATTCACTTTAACGTTTCATTTCACGTGTCTTTTGTAAATGTAAATAATCTCACTCACATGTATGAAGATAATATATATATGAAAGATTTTCACTTTACACTAAATTATGTGTTATTTTATATTTTCATAACAAATTCTTTAATTCACAATGAGATATATTTAACACTGACCGCAGAGATGGAACTGACAAGTGAATATTGAGTAAAACGAAACGGCTGACTCATGTTGAGGGCGCTGCTATCACTTGTAAATTGTAATAGTTGTAATTGATGTGGCAACTATAAATCATAATAAATCTTTTGAGCTAAGACATTTCTATAATTGAAACTAATTAAATAAAAAAATTTAATTAGTTTACAAAAAGTCACGATTGCTTTAAGATTTTTGTTGGAATGACTGACAACATGGAATAAAAACAGATTAAAAATAATTTAAAACAGTGCAACAAACCTAACAAATTAATATTTATCTTTACTCTATGGTACTCTCTACAGATAATTTAAGTCATTAAAAGCGTTCATATTTTTTTACCCTAAACAAAAAAATTAAGTTGTCGCAAAATCTCTCTTAGTCAGTATCATATATATCAGTATCCCTAAGTAGTCTGTGGTCAGTATGGCATACCATGGGCCTGTTTCACCACTTACTGATAAAGTTTCTGTTAAAGCTATCCATAACCTTTTTGTTTGTTTTGTTTTGATTCTCCATACTTGTAAGTGGCGGAACAGGCCCTAAATAAACCAAGTTGTTTTAAGCAGTTTTGTTTAGATTAAGGTCATCAAGATACGTGAAAATAAAGTGAGAGAAAGTAAAAATATAACTCAGGTTTATAAACACTATCTGCATTTGGTTTAACAAACTTAAACAACAGTTACAATAAAATAAAGTTTTTAATATATTTTATTTATACCAAAACAGTAAAAGTGAACACAATAGATTAATTAAACAATATACAACCAGTACAATAAATATTTTAGTCTTACTACAGCACTTAGAGGCATTAAATGATGATTAAACTTCAATTTAATGAATTCTTCATTAAGTTTAAATTTATAAATTAATAGTTTCTATGAAATTCTGAAACAAAAAACTAATAATTTGCAAATTTCTTTGTAGACTTTATAATTCCTGTTCTCCTTCAACCATCTCTTTGAGGTTCAGAAGTTCAAACTGTCCACTACCCTTTGTCTCTGTTCGTATAATGTCATCTAGGTTTCTAAAACTCCCAGGATCAATAAGACATATTATATTTGCAGTGCCAGCTTCCCAGTTTTCTTCTTCAATGTTAGTTGCAAATTTTACCACTTTATCCCTCACCTTGCGAGCCTCTTTACCATTCAAAAGAATTCTCACCCTCATTTGTGCCCTCTCCAGAGGAATTTCTTTCTTGATTAATTGGATTACTTCAAGTGACTGCTGTTTAGCACTCTTGTTCACATTTACAGAAAAATGGACATCTTTCATAGCTTTTTCTATGATTGATACTGGGTAGGGTCTTTTAGTTTCTGGGTTAACACATTTATCAGAAACTGTAGTGGCAATATCCTTTAATAAAGAGTCAATTTGTGATTGCCTTTCTTTGTCAGACACTTGAAGTTCTCCCTTGTCTAAAATTATCTTACATATTTCAGTTTGATCATCTTTACCAAACACTTTTATTAAATCTTCTTTCTTTGCAACTTGGCCTTTTGATACATTTACAAAGACTGTATGTGTTTGTAGGACCTCATCTATATCTTTTTCCCTGAAATTATTAAAAAGCTTTATAAATAATAAAATGACAAAATCATTGTACTTGTGTACTTGAAACAATTATACATACAACTTGTTCCTCCAAGACACTACTTTATTTCTATAACAAGCTATTTCAAATCTCTTTCCTCCTTTTTTTAACCTTACAATAGCTACATTCGTCAAACGAATTTGGTTCACTGGAGTAAAAATTTTGGACATTTTGGAAATTTTATCTCATCAACAGCCAATTCAAGAGATTGTGTTATGTAAATGATAATTTTGTTTTACAAAATGTTTCTTTAACTATGTTGTTCGAACTTCTACAATGTATTAATTTATCCGGAGGAGTAAGAAGGAATTTTCAAATAGATTTCAAGAAAAAACACATTGCAAAACATGGGTGTAACAATTCAACTAGATGTCATTTGTCAACTGTCAACTATACCTTGACTGTCACACTATCAACTGACAAATGACAATAGATAAAATTTTTTGGCACTTGAATTCAATTATATTTTATAAAAGCTTGAAACAGTATTATTAGTAATAAGTATACATTAATTTTAATCTATTAAAAATATATACCTACAATTTTTGTTATCTTGCATTTTATCAGTGTCTTGCATTTTATCTTGCAGTTTGTCAGTGGCAAATGGCAAAAGAAAACGTTAGATTTGTGAATGAAGTTCCCAAATACCTATTTAAAAAAGTATTGTTTCTGGTAAAGATGGTAACCATTGTCCTTGGATCTTTCTTTGGTAAATGGTAATTGGTATCTTAAAATTTTTTTGTATAGTCTGGAACATCTTGTAGTCTGTATTTAAATGACCATAGACAATTAAATTCGACATTCGACGTGTATTTCGTAAAACTTGGCCGTCATCAGCCGTCATTTTGTAATATTTATATATTTTGTCGGCAATTTTATATGGTTAATCGTTAAATATGGCGAAATTAGTCGACATATATAATTGCGAAAAGGAACCAGTAATTAAAAGGCGACAGTTACCGCTCACGATATATGAAAACTTAACAGTAAGTTGTTTGCGATGTGACATTACCTCAAACGTAGATTAATACAATGATTATAAATTAGTCATGTGCCTAGAATGTATATGTTTATAACGATCGAAAAAATAACATAAAGAAACATGAAAGTACAATAACCTATGATATTACTTATAACCTCCGTGTCGCGAACCATTTTTTCGTTTGATTTAATTACTGACCTTCTTTTGAGGAACTCTTTGTCAAATTTTTATTTGTTTTTGCTATTTTTAGATGATAATGGATTTAAATACCATGGGCTTAATTTGTGATAATCCCCAAGTTAAAGGTCGTGAGTATGAGGAATTCACACGCAAATACAAAATACTCACAACAGAGGAACTAAAGTCTGCTCTCAGAGTTGATGCATCTGATATTTTCAATGTACTAAATCAAAGCATTCCATGTGTTGGCTGTCGTAGAAGGTAATAACATTGTAATTTTCATAAGATAACCTCATTTCTTGAGTCTGTGAGAGATTATTCCAGAGTTTATCATTATTTTAATAGTAGACAAGTTTGATTATAAATTTGTTTTGATTTTTGAGGAAAAAATAATGTTTGAATTTTGTATATGACTTCTTTGAAATTTTGTTTAATTTTTAAAACTAATATAATATGTGGGATTAATGCATTTTTTCATCTATTTTAGTGTTGAAAAACTTTTCTACCAACTGTGTAAATCTGGTCATCCTACATTAGACCCATTAATTCTTACCTCGGATGAGATTATGACAATAAAAGAAGAGAAAATAATTCACCCCCAGTCACTAGCGGCACTGTTAAATGGTCACAGGTAAGTTTAAATAAAATTTTGAACCTACCTACACTAAATTAAAATATTCTAAATTAGTAATGTCTGAACACATTGATAAAATTGTTAAACTCAGACAAGATTGAATAAGTTACTTAGAAATATTTTATAACCTTTTTATAAATAGGGAGAAAAGTGAATATTTACTATTTACATATTTATACTTTATCTCTGGACTGTCCTTGCTCATATTCACAATTATACAAGCTGTTAAGCATTAAAGCTAAACAATGTATCTTCCTTGTCATCCAAACATATTTCATATTTTCAAATAACAGACATCAGGTGCGTACACTCAGAAAAGCAGTTAATTGCTTGCCACATGAATTTGGATGTCTTGTTTATACAAGACTTTTGTTTATGAATGAAATGTTTAAATATTTTTATGAGTACAATTAAACACAACATATGTTGTTCGGTGATGCACTGAGCCGTACACTCATTAGAATAATTCTCCACATCAACATTTTTAACTTTTCAGAATAAATGTATATATTTAATTTAAAATTATATATTTTAAAAACCTCTTGTAAAATACTATCTTACACTTAGTCAACCCTCTTCCCCCCTTTAAGTGTTATGCCAAGAAGAAGAAGATATACATTTTGGTTGGTTCCATATACATAATATATATGATATGATGATCATAATATTGCCAGAAACCTTCACACTAGAAAGAGCATGGATCATCTTCTATTGCTGCCACCATGTATCTCACACTTTTTATAATTATGTTTCTAACAGGCATTGAAGTGGGAATGAGATACTAATTTATATTGTCTACTAATTTGTTCTGTCTTATCACCAGTGTCTACAGGGCTTTTGGTCTTCTTCTTCGTGGCTTATGCCTCCCCATTTAGGAGTTGCCAGTATCAGAGTGTGGATGCTGATGGGCTTTTGGTCAATCTATGAATCCAGGCGGTAACAGTCATTAACCCTCTTACAAAAAATGTATCATTTTATACAACCCGTGATCAACAACAAAGTGTTGTGTTGTTAATTTTTGTTGTAAATTGTGGCTTGTTAGACAAGTTTTTGACCAAAGATTAATCACTGCTACTGCCTAGATTGACCAATCGCACCAATAAAAAATAGTTTAATAAAAATAAATGTAAGCAACTTATGCATTACATTAATATTATGATCTTGAATTAAATGATCTTATCTTACAATTTATTTTAATGTGAAGGTCATGGAAATATCTATATGACATTGATGTCCCGCTCTTGTCATGTTGTAGATAGGTCACTAGCTTTGGCTAAAGTGACCTCACCTCATTTTACATTTATTTTGAATTATTCCTGATTGTAATGAAAGACAAAAGTGGAAAAAGCAGATAACCAACATTTTGCAACCTTTTAAATTTGACAAATCTTGTATCTTACCTATTTCATTATCTATCTAGTTTACAATAGGTATACATCAAACCAAAAGTCCAAAAGTGTTCATTAATGCAAAAATCCGGGACTTTTTAATTTACGATTAAATACATATTATTTAGTATTTCCTGCGGCTTTGCCCACATGAAAATGATATGATGTATGTACATGGACTATGGCAGTTGCTTTCCATCAGCAAGCCCGTCTGCTCGCTCGCCACCTAAATATCATAAAAAAAACTATATCCTTGTTCCTACCTTCAGGATTTTTTTTCCTTCAATGACAGGACCATTATAGCCTGTAGAATAGTATTATGTAGTAGGTTACGAACAAGAGTATTGTTTCTTTTTTAACTGTCTCAAAAAAGGAGGAGGTTTCTCAATTCGACCGTAGAATATGTTTTTTCTTTATAAGAAATTGTGAAAGCTGGTACTGACTTCAAAATTATAAAAATTGATTACGGCAAACGGGCTGGAAAGCAATTGGCGTCGCCTGTAAACTTGTAACATCAGAAAAATTGCTATTTTGTTCTTATTAATAGGGATTAGGGAGTATGTTTTTTTCTTAAGGTTTGCAGGTCTGAAATTAAAATTAACACATTTTGTTACAGCACTGGCATAGAATGTCTACTGTTAAGTCAACCACGGTGGAAGAAGTCGCAGCGGTGTACTCTCCATTCACTCGAGGCTGGTAGTGCTAGGGGCTGGGGTGCGGCTACCTCCTGCGGCTGGGGGTGGGGCGCCTGGGGCTGGGGTGGGCGGGCAGCCTGGCGAACAGCGTGGGATGCGATGCGTACCTCAGCCCGGGAACACGTTACACTTGTCCACTTCAACACCTTGCATGACACCCTCCACAACTATCTCCGGAAACACCGCTTCTGCGCTGATTGTAAGACGAAGGTGAGAGATTATGTTACGATTGTTGCGTTGTGATCAGTGGGTTGCTTCACGCCTTACGTTCGAATTGGTTTGCTTAGCGCGGTGTAGAAGTAGCTTTGTGCTCTTTTAGGATGCAGTCATGTTTATTCTTTAAATCCTGTATAGTGTATATCTACAATACATATATCCCGCGGGAATCGTAAATTTTTTCGGGATAGGAAGTATTCTATGTCCTTTCCCCGGACTCAAAACAAAATCGGGTTATACGTTTGAGATTGAATAGGTAACAGACAGACAGTTTCCTATTTATAATACATATTCCTATTGACGGATGTGTGTAGGAAATAGCTTGGCAGAGAAATATAATAATTTAATAATTGTATTGTACAGTGTATCATACAGTAAAATTTCATCGAAATATGGTTCTTATACTAAGGTTAAGCTTGGCAGCTTGAGACAGTTTAATTATGGTACATATTATATTTCATTAACATTGTGTTGTGTTTCATTTCTTAATTACTTTAATATTCTAATTGCTTTTCATTATTTCTGAAATTGTGAAAAGATCTAAATGATAAATAATTAAAAAAATGTTTTTATTGTTTCAGTCAGTACTTATTTTCAAATACATGTTTTGTTACTTAATTTCACAGGTTCTGATCGCTTATCAGTTGCTTGTTGAGGAGAAAGAACCCCAAAAGGAGAAGGGGTATGTAGGAGCCCTGTACAGTGGGATCAAAAGGTGTTTAGTGGACAAACATTTGCATCTGCAAGCAAAGACTGATTATATTGCACACCTTATTGCTCGTGCTGAACCAGAGTTGCTCGGAAACCATAGAGAAAGGCATGCCAAAACACTGGAAATAGCGCAGGAAGAGGTAAAGTTTATTTAGTTATAGTAATTGACATTGTAAGCCGTCAAATCAAAACAGACTTAAAATATATATATATTTTTTATAACATTATTTATTATACTATAAATTTATACAACAGGGAAAGGTGTGTGTAAAACAAAATTTTTTGAATACAAATTATTATGATAGTGGGCTAAAAGATATACAGAATGAAAAAAATGTCTGAATTCTGTTGAGAAATATGTAAGATATTAGCAATTTAAGTTTTCTACCCATCTTTCTTGCAAAATGTAATTTAGTATGAACTTTGTATGCAGTTATATACACTTTAACATCACAGTCAATATCGGACTACTTTAAAGGCTTGTAACTTTGTTGTTTTCAATTTAAAAAAAACTGATTAGACAGCATCGTCTTCCAATTATTAGATCTATTTAAACTTTAAAGAAAGAAAAAAAAAATGCATATTCTCTATTCATGTTTTTTAAGTCACTTAAATTATTATTCCATATTTTACACACAATTGTTAGATATATGCAAAAATTAATTAATTTCTTTATCATGTGCAGGTTCTTATTTGCCTCGGGATATGCATCTATGAACGTCTTCAACGTATCTCCCTGAGACTCCGGGAAGAAGAGACCACTTGTCAAACACTGGCAGCGGTGGCTGTTGAAGCGCTGTATCGTAAGTTTGAAACAGCAGTTGAACAGAAGAGTGGTGTCTCCAAACTGCAGCTATTGTACGATGAAATAACTCAAGAAGAACTAACGAGACAGCAAAGAAAGGAACAAAAGAAACTTAAACGGCGCAAGAAGAAAGAAAGGCAGGCTGTTGAAACTAAATGCAAGGTATCACTTTAGATTATGTTTAAAGTTTTATTGTAACATCAGAAATTGCATATTTTATTAGCAATGCTTTTTTGATGGTTATGTATTTTATTTACGTATATATTGTTCTATGCAGGAAGGAGATTCTGAGGAACCTGAAGAAAAGTGTCAATGTGCAGAATGTTTATATGAGGAACGGGACACCCCTACTGACCTACTATCGCCCCGAGATTATAATAGCTGTTGTAATGTGCCACTTAACGAAGACGAATGCCACTCGTGTCAGAATGATTATGTAAAGAGAGGATCTCCCAAAAAGAGTGGTAAAAAGAGAGGCAAAAATGGAAATATTTCACCAAACGAACATTCTCAAGATTGTGGATACTCATCTGGTAATAATAATGGCTGTTGTGAGACAATGTCTGGTTCATCTTCGCTCATGAGTTCTCCGGAAGGTTCTGAAGTGGCATGTTCCGAAGGATTTTGTAACCACGAAAGAGGGGACTGCTTAGACAAAAGCGAGAAATCATGTCCAGGATTCACATTGTCACTACAAGAGATGCTGGTGTGTATAGTTCAATTAATATCATTAATATTCATAAATCAAAGTCAGATTTTTTGTTGAATAACATACAAATGCTCAACAGCATATAACTAGCAAGAAAAGACGTGGGCAAACCACGTCTTTTCTTGGCAAAATGTAAAATTTCAAATACTAAGATTCTTGTCAGTTCCTTAAGAAACATTTTGCAAAAACAAAAAGTACTCTCCGTCCTTTCAAATAAGTCTATACCAAAAACCAAGTCATTTGCTTGTACTTAAATATAAATTCAAAAAGTTTATCTTGTATACAGTTTCCGCGAAATTTTATTTATGGTAAGGCTTTAATCATGTACCGGTTTTATTATTTTCAGGATACATGTTCATCAGATGAAGAACAAGATACCAGTTATATACCGTTAGAAGAAGTGTTGGAATTCAAATCCAGGAGGAATATAACGGAGAAACGTCAGGAGTTGAGAAACAATCTACGTCAGAAGTTTGCTCAACTGTGTGTCAATCCCCAAACGCAACCTGTATTGACGCAGGGAAAAAAATAAGTTAAAAAACTTGAAACATTATGTTATATTCAAACTGCACTATGTTAATTATAATTTAAAAGGTCTATCTAAAATGTATTTCATAATAATTTTCAAACAAGTTACATTTTTTATTTAGAGACAAACGGTTTAAACTATTTATCACTATAAAAGGTTTATTAAAATCAATTAAAAACAAACATTTATTCATTTTATTTTATAGTATTTTTATTCTCAAAATCAGTTATTCTTTGTAAGCTATTGGCAAAGTTTTTAAATGTTTTTAAAGTTATATTTTAACCTTAATGATTTTAAAAACTCAAAAGGTGCTCGAAGAATACCAATAGGCATATAACTGTTATTTAGTATTTGGAAAGTGCAAGTTTGAATTATTCCTACCTTTGATATTTGACTGGATGAAGCCCCAGCATTTAATAAATACATATACACTATTAAAATATTAGGAAGCTTGTAATAAAATATAGTAGCATTTTGATCAAATCATTTATTTTGAAGCTTAAGTGACTCACTATATAGTACACAATGGATTAATTTCGCTCTTACTCAGGTGCTTGGATCACCCTGGGGTTTGCTGGCTGCCAGTGCTCAGAGCTAGCCCAATATACGAGACATTGTAACTCAGTTTTAAATATATAATGAAAAACAAATATTTGTTTTGATTTAATTTCCATTGCATTAGTGATAAACCTTATAAACATTTTATAGAGTAAAAAAGTTTGAAAGAAGAAAAGTTATAGATTTGTTTTTGAAGCAAGACAAAAATTGTCTCAAAATAAGGTCAAGTTAGAAAAAAGAATATAAATTCTCTTTAATTATAATAATTAACTATTGTACACACTTATTATATTTTCGTGCAAATAAGGCGAAATCTCTATACATTTTCAAATGCTACCAGTCTTACAACTGTATACTTGATATACACAATGTTGCATTTGTCCCACCAAAACCAAAGGAATTCTTGAGGGCTACTCTCCTTTCGGCATTCCATTTCTTAGGTTCATTAGCCACATAATTAAGATCATCAATTGGCTCCTCTAAATTAATTGTTGGGGGAACAATACCATGGTAACACGATAAAATAGTAAAGGCTGCTTCCAAGTTCCCCGCTGCCCCGAGTAAATGCCCATGGGCCCCTTTTGTGGAAGTGACATGAATATTGTAAGCATGACTCTCAAATAAAGTTTTAATTGCTGTAGATTCAATACCATCACCAACTGGAGTAGATGTGGCATGTGCATTTATATGGGTTATGCTCTCCTTGTCTATTTCACTGTCCTTAAGTGCTCTGGTCATAGACAAAATTGCCCCAGAACCATCTTCTCTAGGAGCTGTAATATGTGAGGCATCTCCAGACAGACCGTAACCTAAGATTTCAGCATATATTTTAGCACCTCTATCTAAAGCATGTTGATGCTCTTCTAAAACCAAAACTGCTGCTCCTTCACCTATGACAAAGCCATCTCTCTTTTTATCAAAGGGTCTCGAAGCTTGAAAAGGTGTGTCATTGAAGGATGTACTTAAAGCTCGGAGTCTACAGAACCCTGCTATGGCCAAAGGACTGATGCAAGCTTCGGCACCCCCACAAATCATTACATTGGCATCTCCATTTCTAATAAACCTAAATGCATCTCCTATGGAGTGGGAGCCTGTGGCACAAGCAGTTGAGACCGCATGATTAGGACCTCTTAGGCCATATTTGATACTTATTTGACCCGCTGCCATGTTTGGCAATATTCTTGGCACGAAAAAAGGACTAACTTTATTATATCCCAATTTTAAGGCATCATTTGTGTCACATACGTCTTTAAGATCTATCATTCCCATACCGAGAGCGACACCGGTATATTCCTTTTGTTCCGAACTTTCGGGATTCCAATTGGCATCAATTAATGCTTCAGATGTTGCTAAGAGTGCCAAGCAAGTCGCTGGAGCCATGGACTTTAAATTTTGCTTTGACAAGGCTCTGTCCACGGCATCGTTTCTCGGTAAAACGCCTGCTACTCTACTCGGTAAATTAAGAAATTTGTCTTCTTTTAAACTTGCTATACCACACTGCCCTTTCAAAAGATTTGACCAAGCATTGTTTGCACCGCATCCTAAAGGAGAAACTATACCTAAACCTGTAACTACAACTCGCCTTTTTGAAAGGACACGTGAGTAGTTTCTAAGCTTAGAGAACGACTTCATTATAAAAAAATATCATTTCCAGGTAGCAGTTTCTGGAGTAGTTAGAATTTATCTGGAGATAATTGGATTTTTTTTTATTTTGGAGGTTATGATTTAACTGTTTACATATTTTAGATTGTCAAATATGTTATTACAATATTACCATCTGTCAACGAAATTTTTTTTGATGAAGGAGCCAGACTTTTTACTGGCTTAAAAAGTTGTGTCTATTAAAATTAAAAAAATAACTCTTTAAGCTTCCATTTGCTTATAAGAAGCAACATCAGTTTATTAATTATTAGTACCTAGTAACCTATAAGTATCGAAACTAGTCTTATTTCATAACGAAGCGATGTGCGCACTCGAAAACGTCTGAGAGAAACTTCGACTTATATTGATAAGTCGAAGTTTCTCTCAGACGTTTTCGACACGGGACATTGTCTAAATTTTAGTTCGCAAATCTATACTAGGTGGCGCAACGATAGATAACTCTAGATTTTCGATTGGTTCCCCACTGATCTGAAATTAGCTACCATTGGTTCTCTACTGATCTGAAACTTCATAATGACAGCGTAAGTCATGTTCCTAAAAATATCAGTGTACTGTCCAGAGTACCATAAATTACATTTTTCTTCCTATTGGTCCAATATGGACATAAAATTCAGGCCAATGTACTGATAATAGTATAAGAACACTCTGACAAGTATGTCTGACAGTTGTTTTTTGGCGGCCATGGCACTTTGTAATTTTTTTTTAATTTACTTAACGGGCCTAGATACAAGTCGGCACTTTGACACTTCTTTGAGTGATGCTAGATTTTTGTTCTTTTCCCCAAATTTTATCATCAGATTTTTTTGTGTGTAACATTGGTATATTATCTAAGCACTATTTATTTCTTATCGTGCACAAGTATAGATGAAATGTTGAGAAATCCAAAATATGAAAGATTTGTGACATTTGTTGCGAACGACATCTTAAATACAATAAATGGGACTATTGCTTTCATCAGTAATAAATGAAACATAGTTATAATAACTATTTTAATGTATTTATTTAAAAAAATAAAAGCTCTTTTCTACATTTAAATGTACGAAGTTTTACATATTTTCTCCCCATTTAGTGGCAATTAATGCTGGTATCAACGATAGTTGTCTACCCATACGCCATCTAGCGGCTAGAAAATGTGCTATTATTTTGTATGAGTTATGAGTTATGACTTTATGAATTATGATTTATTAGTGAAAAAAATTGTGACAATTTTGGTTACTGACCTTAAATGTCGAAGTTTTGGCGGGATATGAAAAAGCGACGTTGTGTTTTTGTATTTCTTCACTAAATTTTTGTTGTTTCGGGTTTTAATGCGTAATGGTTTAATATCAACAACTAATTATTCGATTGTTATTTGAATGTTAATTTTTACTTTGAATATTAGTATGGAAAAAAAATCGATATCATGCACAAGTGTGACCACTGACCAAGTGATACATCATACAACTTCAAGGAACGTACTATTTTACGTATCCCTCCAAAACCCCATTCGAAATTTTAGTAAAACGTCTACCACTTTACTGAATTGACTCACTTGACGCTTTTTACCTTATACCGAACAAGAAAATTAATTTCCGCCTTTACTTGATACGGGCCATGGTTATATAGCCGTAGTGCCATTTAAAGATAAAGAAAGACCTTAAATGTCATTGTCATTGTGTCATTGACCTATGAAATAAGAATTTTATTTATTTTGAAATGAAATTAAAGTTCAATCAAGATGGAATTGCAATTTTTGAAATTCAATACTAAAATATTCCTGTCAACAGTCACGTTTGTCGGTCTAGCGATTTTTATACAAAATTATTTTAATGACAAGGTTAAAATTGTTAAACTAAATAAGCCCAAAGAAAATGTGTATGATAGCTCAGAATTATTGAATTACAACGGTAAAGATTTGGATCAACTGTACATATCAGTTCTCGGCTCAATATTCGACGTCACTGCTGGAAAAAAGCACTATGGAGAAGGCGAATCTTATCATTATTTTGTAGGTAAAAGACGTTCTTAAATATTGTCAAAAATGAACTAGAGTAAAGTAACAAAAAGACATACAACCAATTTTATTGTTCACTTAACAAAATGTTACAGGTAAAGATGGAAGTAGAGCATTGATAACAGGCAACTTCAGAGATGAAACTGCTGACAAAGATCATGTACTGGACCTCACTTGTGACAATATATTGAACTTGTTAAAATGGAGGCGTACTTTTAGAGAAAAGTATGTTTATATTGGTATGTAAATTATTAAAATGGTTGAAACACCCCATTTCATGTTGATTCTAGGCACAAAACTTTATATATAATGTTAAAATTTGTGAGCAATTCTGTGCAATATTTTGATCCCTTTATAACTATAAGCAACTAGCATATAATTTTTATTGTGTTTCATTGTATATCAAAATTTCTATTACAGGTGTTTTAAATGGAAGATATTACAATGAAAATGGGGAGGAAACAAAGTACATGATAATGTTGAAAGAAAGAATAATTGAATGCAGGAAGGCGAAGGAGGAAGAAAAGAGACAGGAGAAGTTATTTCCACCTTGCAATATTGCCTGGAGTGAGGAGGAGGGCACCAGGGTCTGGTGTACACGGTCCAGGTGAGAAAGCTTTCCATGGCTCAAATGGCTATTTTTTTAATTGACTCTAAAACTTGGTTTATTAAGATAACTAATTGCTGTTGCCCACATCTCTGTTGTGCCAAAATTTGTTTCACATACAATGGACCTATTTATTTTCTCCTTCTCTGAGACTATATAATAGTAACTCAGTACCAAATAACAACAAAATCTGTTCAGAGGTTTGGGGGTGAAGAGGTAACAGACAGACACTTTCACATTGATTATATTTATCAAAGTATGGATATTGTAATACCTTTTATTATATTTTAAAGTCATTAGATTGCTAACTTCTGATTTAAAGATCACAAAAGTCAAATTTTTTACATTTAACTTTCTTATGTAAGAGATTAAATTATGTGAATTTTATTTGTAAGTTATAATATGTACAAGTACTGATAATTTTTATTTATTTTAGTGGTGGTGTAGTAAGAAATTGGGAGGGAGTGCCTCGGCAACTATACACCCCGGGAGAAACCAAGCCAACCTGTGTTTGTGTTAGTGGTGACAAACTGAACAATAGTTTGCTTAAAGAATATGAAAACTGTCCCAACAGATCAAAACAATGTATACTTAAAAGTTAAAATGGTTTCCATGTTGGTGCTGGGGTATTTAAAAGGGGATATTATTTATTTTAGAAAATACATTTGCATTGTCATCAGTGTGTGCTTGAATAACTTCTGTGATAGCACAAATTATATATATTTTGTACATTCCAATAACCTTTGTTGACTTTTGTAATAGTTATAATACTTATAATAATTATAGTAAAAGTCAGCAGATCCTCAATAAAAAAAATACATTTGCAATACATTTTTTTTCGGTTACATGTATTGGTTTTATTGAACTGCTTAAGTTCATTCCTGTTTTTTAAAAAAGTACAGATCAAAATCCTCATCCTTATCAAAATTCTAATGATCCTGTAAAGTACCATGTTCTTTTTTATATATAATTTTTTTTTTCAAAATTTTGCAAAATTACACCAATTAGTAGATAAACACATAGTAGTACCAATCAGTACTACATACAATTTGTAGCTAACTTCATACTCTTTGAATAAACACAAAGATCAAACAAAAAAAAACTTATTATCACTTAAATATTTAAAAAAGTACATGAGGTTATTGGGTTGAAGTGGCTCAATAAGGTGTCATTGGTATTTTTTCCAGGTGGCTCATTATAGTGTTGGTAGTATTTAGGTTAAAGAACAAAAATAAAAAGTCAATGATAGTTAAACACAATTTAATTAAAAATCTGGCAGTCATTGTGATTACGTGATAGGAGGAATATACCAAAGGTAAGTGATATAATCATATGGTAACATTATTATCAATAGTTTTACTTTCTGTGTGTATAACTTCATCTAATTCTAAGCATTCAATGGTTTTTAGGAACACATTCATGGGTATCTTTTTTCTATTGAGGAATGTTTTATTGCCCAATAGCTTCTTTATTTTTGCTCTACGTTTTTTAATTTTTTCTTTTGTGTAATGACTACCTATTTGAAATGTTAACAGCCTTTTAATTTTTCGCCCGCCGACAAAAGCATCTGTGCTGGAGCTCGCTTTTGGCTCCTCGTAAATTGTTTCCAAGGTTTGAGACAGAGTTTTTACCTTCTTGTTAAGATAGAGCGCTTCGATTTCTTTAGAATTAATGTTATCGGAGATGTTGTGCTTTCGCGGCCGCATGCTTACGCGACGATTAGATGGCTTCGGACATTCTGAAGCTATAGATTTTCTTTTACGTAAAACACGTGAGGTAGATTCAGGCTCTGTTTTGTTAGTATTCTCCTCTCCTATTTCCATTAAATCTAAATGAGCCATTTGGTTCGGTAAATCGGTTTCTAATCTATAAAGAACCGACATTGTTAGCTTTGGGACAAGATTTTATGGCATAAAATACATGAATTAATTAGAAAGTTACCTGATTGGTTCCATTATTAAAATGTTGAGAACTTCAGCTTTAAAAAATACTAATGATCACTCATATTATGATAATATTTTCAGTAAAACTTACTTAATGTTTACAGTTGGTAGTTGCCACCCGTTACTTTTTGGTTCGAGTTTACTTGACATCACTTGAAAATTGACATACCACCAGCCACCGGCCACCGCTGACATGCCGTTGACACATCGTGACATTTGCCTGCCATGAATCATGATAGATAATTGAGAATGAAGGCTTTCTTTGAGTCTCAGGTCCAAATAGATCCGTTTGACAGTAACTTTGCTGATTAACTAGGCGTGTAATTTTTATTAGGGTTACGTACCTAAAGGTAAAGCGTGTAGAAAGGACCCTATTACTAAGACTTTAATCTTCGTCCGTCTGTTTGCCTCCTTGATATCAATAGGTAGACAATTGAAATGTTCACAAAACACTTAGTTGTATTAATACTTTACTAATTAAAAATCCTTTTCTAGTGCACGATTTGGACATAAATAAAAAGAGAGGAGATTATTGGCGTTTTGTTGCTATTTTCTTACGCTCTTGCCTAGCTCTCTTTGCTAAAGTCTCTATGGAAGGCCCATCACGGTGTGTCAACAGGGGCTGTAGCCTGTAACCTGCAATGTCATCATGGCAGGTGTTCACTCATAGTTCACTCTCACAGAGACCGTCCGAGTGTAAATCGGTGGTCTCGCCTGTTACCCTCGGGCGAGTCTCGCCATCCACGATTCTTACAGCCTTTCTAATAAAAACTTCTTAAACAGACGCACAACGTGTTAATAATTCACTACGGTGTTTTGGCTAAGCACACGTTATAGAGGCTATATAAAAACGTCTACTAATAATGCAACTGAAGACCTTGTTAGTTGTTTAACTATAATCAGAAAAAATCTTATAATAAATAAGAGATGGGCACAATTAAAATACTCGTTAATCTTATTATTAATCCGATTTAAAAGTAGTTTACGAGCAATGGAATCTAATTGCTTCGCAATTAATTACTCTGCACTTAAGGTTATGAAGATTACACATAGCTATGGAATAAAAAGTAATTAATGCGGATTAATGTGATTGATAAATGATATGAAATTATTTATAGCTTTATTTATAGTATAGTAGTTTATGTGTTTGCTAAAACAAAAGTGCCAATTAGTACAAAAAAAGGAGGAACTAATTTAGAATAGTTCGAAACAAAGTACCTCTGTAAAAGAAATTAACTTTATTGATATACCTGATTATTTCGAGAAAACAAACGTGGAACTTTTATGTAAATTAACACATCTCGACAAAGCGTTGCAGATTAGAATTATAGAAATATTTCAATTATAGAATCATTTATGCAGGCTTCAAAATCTTGCGAGCCCATAAAAAGCTGCTGTGTTTCACTAGTGCTATAGATTGATGTTTATATTTTTTTGTTATTGTTTTATATTCACATATACATATATTTTAAAGAAATTAATAAATATTGTATACCTAATATCAGCTTACAAAAAAAAAACTATTCCTAAAACAATGTGTAATTCTAGCCTTAGATGGTCAGGCCAACCAGATCTTAGCGTAATTTTGTCCTCACGGGCGATATCAAATTCATGCAGGATTAGATAGTTTGTATTAATTTATTAAAGTACTCTCTTTCTTTTAAGTAACTAAATATTGATATCAAAAAAGATTATATAATCAACTTTATTAATCAGTTTTAAATTATGTTACGAAATATTTCGTAAAAACTTAATAATTGCTTATCAAACAATATATTCACATTTCCCCAACATCGTAAAGTTCGACGTTTATTTGTACTGTTTACAATAAGACTTATAATTAAGTTTTTACATATGTTGATTCTTTACATTATAAGCTCTATAGCTGTTACTTTTTAGTTGCCCTAGCAATTGTAGTGTATTAGAAAATACAGTCTTCGATGGCGGCATCGGGCGCTCGACCGTTTTATGGAAACGCGCGCGCTCGCATGGTTTAGGTAGGTATAGCAGCTGTCAGGCTCAAACGTTTGAAAAGTTAGTATAATATATACTTTATTCTGTGGCACTAAAATGAAGGTCAATAAGCTATCATTGCGTATTTTATATTAAGTACTCTCCTATTATTTGAATGAGTAAAACTAGAAAACTCTGCGGGCAACTTCGTCTTTTCAAAGAAGATAAGGCCTTAAGCGTTGATAATACGGGGCTGAGTTTTAGAGTTCACAGAATAACAAAACTAAAAGACCAAGGAACATATTATGTAAATAAAACAGCTATTATTTTATAACGATTTATTATACAAAACAATAATACATTAAAATGTACAGGTATGTTTAAAAATTTGGACTGGCTGTCCCAAACTGGATAAATTTCAATATCCTTCCCTTACAGACACCATATTGCTCGTCGAGGCGTCAGCACTAATAGAAATATAGATTCGGCTCTAGATAAGCAAACTAGATATAATAATTAATTAATAATAAAAATATAACAATAATTGAATCGCACGCTGTCAACTTAAGTACACAGTCTATCGTACTGCTCTAGTCGACGGGCACCATGAAGTCTTTAGAATAACGTTAAAAACAAATTAATTAAACCTCCTAAGCATACTGTATATTTATATACACATTATGAACATGTCCTCTCTGTTGAACTAACGCCGATAGCTGAGATGGCCGCGCTCCCGCCTCCGCCCGGTCTAGCCTATGCCTAACCACTAGCCAGTCGTTACCCACACATCGTACAGAGTCCAGCGGCGGCCGCGCGTGGCGACGAGTCACTCGCGGCGGAGCCCCTAACCCCTAGAGCCTACAACATCGAGACGAGAGCGGTAGAAGTAGCAGAGAGAAGCGGATGAGGAACTATGTTACGGTGGTGTTTACCACTTGTCAACGACCACCTCGTTCGCTGTAAAACAACGTTAGCGTTAGTGTTGCGCTCGAGCGTGTGCCGCCGTCGTAACTTACAAGGTCTTTATTCAGAGATCACAACCGTGTCGTAGTAACTAATGTGTAGTTTTCACTGCAGGATCACAAAACATAAGGTGTTCATGGAATATGTCACTCCGGGATCACAACAAACAATCAGTGTTCGGGGAAACGCTGCGGCGACTCCGGGCGCTCTACTTCCACATGGGCTGGGCTGGGGGCAGACAACTCGAGTTAGGCATGCAGGAGAGGGCACTTCTTATACAAAGTTTTGCAATAAAAAAGTTGAACACATTTTTACATTTGAATTTAGAATAGGTGGTGCAACGCAGCAACATGGCCACATTTTATCAATTATTTATTTGGATATCAAAAGTAGGTATTTTATCTATTTAAATTTTGAATCTCTTAAGTATTATAATATAGCCAATAGCGATTTGTAATAAAGCTTGCAAAACTTTAGTTTGTTAGCAGGAAAAACAAAACTTGTTAATTTGTGCAATGAGTGGAATTTGTGCCATTAAAATATTTTGTAGTGTCTGTTGCATTCGGGTATATTAAGGAAATAATAATTGTAAACAATGTCAATGTGTATATTTAATAAACATGTTTGGTACAGATAAATATTAATAGAACAGTACATAAAGGGATCCATAACAAGGTTGAGCATGCCCTTAACTGTGCAGTGTATGTGTGTTTGTATTCCTAACTCTTCCAAAATAGAACTGGCACATATTGTGTACTCATAATAATATAAAAATTTGGTAGTTATAAAGGTTAGCTATTTAGTTCCTTATTTCTCCTCGGGTATCCTTGGCAAAAGAAACCTGTAATATATTGCTCCTGTTCTATTAAAATATTAAGTAACTAGTTATAAAGACAATGTGACGGAAGATTTTTTCATAATAGAAACAGGAACTAAAAAACAAACTATGTTTATAAAAAGTTAATTGATAATAATCAAAAAAGAAATCACTCTCTGCACTCAAGAACTCATGCGATACACACACATGCAAGATATTATTACTTTTTAATTATTTTGAAACAAATAATTTGTTGAGACACTCATTATTAAAAAAACTTTTCAAGAAAGAGCCTATTCCAAAGAATAAGATTATCATTAGTTCTCTATTACATTTCATGTATCTTAAATATTATTTCTAATTTACCAAAACCATTGTAAAGTATTTATAAAATTTGGATAGTATGTATTTTTTAAATATTCCATGTAATAACTACATACCCATGTATTACACTGGAAAAAGTATTTGAAGATAAAAAATTGGATCAATAAATACAAAGCATACATACAAAAAATCAGGTTGCTTAGTTATAAGTAGATGAAAGATATACAAATGGTTAATTTGCTAGTAGACTGCACTTCAGGTATGGATATTGTGATTTGTGAGTTCAAAACTAAACTAAAAAATTGAAATGCGTTGATAACGGTTAGAAAGCAACCACAGAGGAGGACAGAAGAACAATACCCTATAATCGAAATTTGCTATAGAAATATCCCTAAAGATACACTTACAATAAATTATGCTAATCTAACAATGCACATATCTAGTTATAATAAATTTTTAATGTCTGCAGTCCGTACGGACAAGGTACTGAGCCGTGTGCGAGTAATATAAAGTGTCAAACGGAGGTTTCCTTTAAAATTAATTTATACAAATTAAGTTAATATTGCTTTACAGAATATGTAAACATCGTAAATATAAAATATTATTAAATTTGGTGTTCCAATTTCAATTTAGGACAAACATCTTCACAGCCACTATATTAACAATTTGATATAAAAAAAATTGTAAAAAATACCCAATTGCAGAACACTCCGTTGTACTTATTGAAATAAATTTATTGTCTCGCACGTGCAAAATGCAAAGAGCTGGCCGGGAGGCCTCTGTCTCCACTCAATTAGAACTAACCCTAACGCTAGGACCTCACCAACACCTACACGTATACCAGTAGATGCTAATGCGGTCGCTGTATAAATACAATATAAACACTACTGGATATTTTAGTAGTCAGAATATTGAAACATTGATCTCAATTTTACCTATACGCAGCGATGCTATATGCATAATGGGGTTCGACAGTATCTAATACTTATTTCTATGCTTTTATGGGCTTGTAGATGGAGCAAGCTCATAACTCGCAGGTTAGGTTTACGTTCACTAGGGTCCGTAGATATGATTCAGATCAACGCTCCGGTGACAGGTAGCACCACCACAGTTCAACTCACTATATGTCCTCGTTCCTGGTCCAGGGCTCGTGCACTAGGGTCACTTCACACACGTGTTCTGGGATTAGCATTCAAAAACTGTTAGACTGCACTGTGGTGAGCGGGCGCTCAGTGTCTTATAGATTTCCACAGTCTCATCATACGCTATCCACATTGTAGCTTGCTATTTCTATCATATGTTAAATTTTTTATGTGTCTTTGCACTCTACATAGTAATTTACAAGTATTTTACTATGTAAATGCAATAAGATATATCAGCTAGAAAATTCAACTAAGAACGGCAATATCAATAAGACTACGCCAAAGAAACGAATACAAAAACTACATTTAAATTAATTATTGATCGATCGTCACATTATCTCTCGTATCATAAAAAAGACGAGAGATAATATATTCAGACAATGGATTAACAAAAACCGTTGTATCCTCCAGGCAGACGCTTATGAATATTCGAGCAACATTTGAATCATATGTGGATAGCGTACTCAATGGGGTTAGGTGACTTATAGGGGTCCGTAGGTGATGATGCCAAAGAACACGGCCCACGATAACACAATCCACTGCATGCCGTTGAACCAGTGGGCCAGTCCGCTCTCACCGTCGCTGATCTTGCGCGCGACGAACTTGAGCACCTCGTCGAGCAGTACCACAGGGATGGAGAACTTCATCACCGTCACCCACTCGTCGATCGAGAGGGGCGTCACTTGGAACACCGCCTGAAACACAGCGGAGTCGCTTTGTTGATAAGTGCCCTAAACGTATTCGGTCTTGCCAGGTGTGACAGGTTGCTGTTCCACTTAATTATACCATGTGGAAGCGGTGGCGAAAAGCCCACTCGCCTATAAGGTGACGCCGCTGTTTATTTTCAAAACATTAAACTTACATTTCAATACCTTACTGCTAGTCAAGTTAGGTTGTTTCATTTTAAATTACGCTCGTGACGCATTGAAAACCATGTCAAACCAAGTCAAGTCTATCGTCGAAGTCAAAATAATCTTTGAAATTCATTCTGTAAGCAATGGATTTGTTTGCACTTACCGATAATACTTCAACGTATAGAATGACGAAGTGGAGTGTGAACGAGAGGGCCATGGAGCCCACGAGCCACATGTTGGACCATGGTGGCATGGTGACCAGGGACTGGTTCTCCGACAGACTGTTCATGGCGTTCAACATCTCGATGGTGACAAGCACGGACAGAGCCATGGTCATGGGGTGGGGGTCGGTGAAGATCTTGCAGTCGATACCCTGAAATGGATTGGTTGGAAATTGTTAGATTGTTATTATTGTGTAGAAAAATAAGACTTACGAAAATGTTAATATTATTTTTGAATTAAAGCGTTCATTGCTGATGACGTCATCACCAAAAATACCGGCATCAGGTGCAGGAATACCGATCCAGTGCGAGCAGTACCATAGAAAAAATCCGTCCACTCCGGTGCCCGAGTTTTGTTAGATTTAAATTTTAAACAAACTGCTCTTGCTCAATTATTTGCTTATACAAACGACTGGAAGTTAAGCTAATACTGTAGGAGCAGCCGAAGGTAGTCTCACCTTGAAGTCCTCAGTATTGCCGAGGCACTGGAGATGGTGGGTGAGCTGCCAGTAGCTCATCTGTGGGCCGTACGGGGAGTACATGAACCACCATGACGCGGCACCTACTGTCGCCGCGCCTACGTAGCCACCGATAGCCATGTACCTATATAGTTATAAGGATATATTAATTTATATGTAAGAATAAACGGTATCTGTTATAAATATGATTTGATTTCGAATTAATTTACATACTTATATAAGAAACCCTATTCTCAATAGCTACTTAGAATCAATTAGGTATGCCGAAACATTCAAACAATAAAACGATTCAAATCCTGTTATCAAAGAAACAATATGAATAAAGTAAACTCAAAACTCAACCCCCTTTTTTAGTGAAAATTTTTACTTGGATGTTATAAAAATCGGAGAAGTATCTTGAAAGACAAGGAAAATATGTTATATTGTGTAATTTCTTTTCAGTTCCTAAATCTTCACAGAAATATAAAGCTTAATAAAATACTAACCCACAAAACTTAAGCTATATATAAAATACCTGAAGAACAGCCATCCAGAGATCAGACCCTCATCAGCTTTGCGGGGTGGTTTGTTCATGATGTCCAGATCAGGGGGGTTGAAGCCGAGGGCAGTGGCAGGTAAACCGTCAGTGACCAGGTTGACCCACAGCAACTGGACGGGGATGAGAGCCTCAGGCAGACCCAGGGCAGCGGTCAAGAAGATGGACACGACCTCACCGATGTTGGAGGAGATCAGGTAGCGGATGAACTGCTTCATGTTGTTGTAGATGGCGCGACCTGGCAATGGAATTTTAGAAGCCTGTCATGGAATGTTGGGGCTTTAAAGAAAATTGGGCATTGTCATTTTTCATTAATTATCTTTAGGCATTTCTCTTGCACACTAATTGTTTTCTAATGTTTCATGTTATCTAACTGAAATCTTGTGATCAATTTAATTAACTGACCTCCAAAAATGAGGAGGTTATAATAGGATCAATATGATCTATTAGTAATCAAATAACTGTAGATCAATACAAGATTAGAGCTTTGTTTAAATATATAAACAAATAGTAATAGTTAATTATATAAACAAAAGTTATAATACTTGAATGTGTATATGATGTCTCGCTATATCAAAACTCGCTATAACTAGATAATATATACGGCGTGTATGTGTCCCTTATATAGTTTACAGTGAAAGTGACAGCACTGAAAGGGAAATAATACCAAATGTGATTTATAAGGTCAAACTCATGTCTCTAAGGCTCATACAGATTGCAAAAAACTTTTTCTTGGTTTCAGTACTGCTACTTTCACACACTAAATAATTATTACTTTATTCTGTCGCGGTCTGTATCTTTTTGGGCATTCTTCAATTTGGTGTAATTTTCTTGCCTTATGCGTATTTCTAACCCACCTTCCTCAACAGCAGCTACAATGGAAGAGAAGTTGTCGTCAGCGAGCACCATCTCGGCGGCGGACTTGGCGACGGCGGTACCGGAGCCCATGGCGATACCAATTTCGGCCTTCTTGAGCGCGGGCGCGTCGTTCACACCATCACCAGTCTGCAAGGTTTGAATTTTGAAAATGGAATATGTTGTCCCTAGAGGCGACATGCATGGAGTACTATTCGCCTCAATCCACGGTTTAATTACTTGTGTGAGGGTTGTCACCTTTATCAATATTTTTTATCAGTGACAGTAAATTTTAAGGGTTTATGATGTAACAACACGCCTTAGACAGTAATTTAATTGTGGATTGGGTCGGAGATAGCTTACTTTCTACCTTCAGCTATATTCTGACGTAAAATGGGAATTCCTCCAAAGCACTCCGTCACCGTCAACGAGATTTCAGCCCGTTAAAATTCCACTGTATGATCTAGGCTATAGGTTCTATAGGTTTAATTTTCTACCGACATTTCTATGTATAAAGTTACTTTTTATCAGGCAGAAATTATCTCGTTGACGTCGTGTGGTGGATAAACGGCCTCAGTCGTGCTGCTTGACCGGTCCCTAGACTGTAGGCACATTTTTCCTTATCAACAACATCTTCGAATTCTATTAGTATTACATAACGCTATGTCAGTTACAAGTTATTTCGTTAAATCGACGATGTATGTATAACGAAAGTCTCAAAAACTGTATATGTAATGGTACATAACATATTATTACGAAGAAATATGTTCATAGCCAGCAGACCAAATTAATTTAGGTTCCCTAAGTCAATTTAGTTAGAAAGTTCGAAATTATTTAGGTCCACAATCTGGCTATGATTCAACTTGATAGAACTTGTAAGTTTTCCCAAAGTCTATTCGACCCTAGAACAGGAGTCTCACCATAGCAGAGATCTCGTTCATGCTCTGCAGGAATTCAACAATCTTGGACTTGTGCGCGGGCTCTACGCGAGAGAAGAGGCGGGCTTTGGCGCAGGCGTTACGTTGTTCCGACACTGGCAGGTCGTCGAACTCGCGACCGGAGAAGGACTTGCCAGTCGTGTCCTCGTCCTCACCGAACACGCCGATACGTCTGCAAAGTTGAAAGGTAGTTGTCAAGTTCAAGAATTAACCGATTTTTTAATAAAACGAAGATATGACGATATAGTATAACCGCAAGGAATATGTCGTTTACCGCGTGTGGTTTAAATATAATATATTGTGTGTTAAGGTGAAAAAACAAAACTGTACCTGCAGATAGCTTCAGCGGTGGCCTTGTTGTCGCCAGTGATGACGATGACGCGAATACCGGCGGCGCGGCAGCGGACGATGGAGTCGAAGACCTCCTTGCGCGGGGGGTCCAACATGCCCACGACACCCACGAACGTCAGGTTGACCTCGTACGTGTAGAACTTGCTCGAGTCGCCCAGGTCCATCTCCTCCGGCTTCATCGGGTTGTCGGCGGTGGCCAGCGCCAGGCAGCGCAGGGTGTCGCGGCCGGTACCGTATTGGCGAGTGAGGTCCAGGATGCGGTTCTTGAGGGTCGAGTTGAGGGGCACCTTGCTAGTGCCGACGCGGGCGTGGCTGCAGCGCTCGAGGACGCCCTCCGGAGCACCCTTCACGAACAGCTTGGGACCGGTGCCGAGACGCGAGGGCTTCAGAGGCGTGCAGTATGTGGACATGGACTTCCTGTCACGGGAGAACTCGAGGGTGAACTCCTTCTTCCACTTGGTCTCGATCTCCTGGCGGACGACAATGGCGGAAGAGCGGCGGTCGAGGCCGGTCTTGGGCACGTTGAAGGGGTTCATCTTCTCGGCGAGCACGATGAGTGCGGTCTCGGTGGCCTCGCCGACCTTCTCGAAGGCCTGCTTGAACTCGTTGAAGTCGATAGCGGAGTCGTTGCACATAACACAGATGGTGCCAAGCTCGTGCAGCGTGTCGAACTCACCCGCCTTCACCTTCTGGCCCTTCAGGTACACGTCACCGATGGGCTCGTAAGTGGAGCCGGTGATCTCGAACTCTAGGAAGCTGCTGTCGCCGCCCTCGATCTTCTCGAAGATGAACATGCGGGAGACGGACATCTGGTTGGTCGTGAGCGTGCCGGTCTTGTCGGAGCAGATGACGGAGGTGCAGCCGAGGGTCTCGACGGAGGGCAGGGAGCGGACGATGGCGTTCTTCTTGGCCATGCGCCTGGTGCCGAGCGCGAGACAGGTGGTGATGACGGCGGGCAGACCCTCGGGGATGGCGGCGACGGCGAGCGCGACGGCGATCTTGAAGTAGTAGACGGCGCCCTTGATCCAGCTGCCGCCGTGGGCGGGGTCGTTGAAGTGGCCGATGTTGATCGCCCATACGGCGACGCAGATGACGGAGATGACCTTTGAGAGCTGCTCGCCGAACTCGTCGAGCTTCTGCTGCAGGGGGGTCTTGATCTCCTCGGTCTCGGACATCTCTGTGCGGATCTTGCCGATGGCGGTGTTGAGGCCGGTTCCGATGACGACGCCACGGGCCTTGCCGGCGGCGACGTTGGTTCCGGAGAATAGGATGTTCTTCTTGTCCTGGTTGACGGCGCGGGGGTCGGGGATGACGTCGGTGTGCTTGATGACGGACACGGACTCGCCGGTGAGGATGGACTGGTCGATGCGGATGGTGGTGGAGTAGATCTTGATGAGGCGGATGTCGGCGGGGATCTTGTCGCCGACGGACACCTCTACCACGTCTCCGGGTACGATCTCGCGGGCGCGCACCTTCTGCACGCCTGACTTGTCGCCTCGCACCACTTTACCCATTTCGGGTTCGTATTCTTTTAAAGCTTCTATGGCGGATTCTGCGTTTCTTTCCTATAATGAAAAATAGTTTGATTAGCGTGTATCTCATCATCTCGTTCAAACTTTTATAATAAATTTTATACTGTTCGTTTGTAACAGTTAAATCTTTTTATTGTAGCTAAAGCGTAGGTATTCATTTTCTGTATGCAAATGTCTCATTTCGACTTGACCCAGATGCAGCTCGATTGTTACGTGACATTTGATACTCTTTTTATTTTCGAGATCGCAAATTACAAACTCGCAGAACTTTATAGAATACACTTTTTGTTCGGCTGAAAAAATCTAAAGTGAAAGGTGCAATTTCTGTACCGGACAAAAACGAAATGTAGTTCTTTGCAAATAAAATCGTATTGTCGAGTGATGACCAAGGCACAAGGTTTTATAGTTTTTGGTTCATATCTCTGAACTAATTAGATGTAAAACTAATTAGATTCTAAATTAACACTCATACTAATATTACAAAAACGAAAATGGGTCTGTCTTCTGCTCTCTATGCCCGAACCTCTTAACTGATTTTACTAAAATGAGTCCTGGGAAAGGACATAGGACGATTTATTCTGTAGTTTTACCCTGACAAAATGTACGGTTTAAATCTATTACAATAACTTAAGGTCTATTTAAAACGTGATATAGAGGAAAATCTCACCTGCCATACTCCTACTACTGCGTTAGCGATAAGAATAAGTAAAATAACGAAGGGTTCTACGAACGCTGAGAAAGCATCTTCGTGTTCTTCAAATAAAGCTAATACCTGAAATAAATGAGCATAATTTACGTTATCCTTTCAGAGAACAGTATTAAAATATATTTTTATCATCCAACTGCGTTAAAAAAACCGTTAATTTTTAAAGATATATCAAGGGCCTGTTTCGACACTACGCAAGTGTAATACAGGTTAACCACAACTTATTTGACAGGTTATACATAATTCAGCTGTCAAATAAGTTACCGATAGCCTATACGGCACTTGTTAGGAAGTAGTGAAACAAGCCTTAAATCCAGGCACGCTTTGGGGCTAAACAGCTGGTTGGACATAAAGCTTAGATGAGGGGTTATCATTCACATTTTAGTCGGGTTTTTGTTCTTTTATGTCATTATTAATAGGTTATATTAAGCGATACTTACGAATGAAATAATAGCAGCTAACAGCAAAATCTTTACTAGGAGGTCGTCGAATTGTTCCAATACTAATTGCCATATACTCTTACCTAAACACGAAACAAACATTAATACACGAACAACAAGGAAGTACGTTTGACCTTATATTTAATTTATTACAGGAAACATTGTTTAACATCGGTGGTTAAACTCTAGTTTCAAAAACTGATTAAAGTAGTTACTTTATCTCATATAGCAGTATCAAGTCTACTTAACTTTTAACTGTTATCTGTTGCGAATGCGAATTTTAACAGGCATTGATGTATTTAACAGCTCCTTTTATTGGCTAACTAACTCAACCAATTAACAGAACTTTTGAAGTTATCTATCGAAAACTCAGAAATGGGCATACATTTCTTTAAAATAACCATCGATAATCACCACTGTCAACTTTTAATAATATGAAAGTTATGCTTAGTCCCGAACTCGCTTACCTTCTTCCGCGGGAAGTTCTGTAACAAAGAGAGCCACAATTAGTATAGAACAGACGGACAGACAACATCAAAGGGGGTATAACGATAAAGCAGTCAGAGCGAGCGAGCCGCGAGCAGGCGGGCGTGCGATATATCCGCAGTACGTAAACATTGAATTCCGAGCTACGTGCGTTTTACATGAAAATTCGCATACTTCTTCTGCGCGTGACGTCTTAGTTTTTCACCATAAAAAGGGGAAATCCGTTAGTTTGCTGGAATGTTATCAAAAGAACGAATTAACGTATCAACCCAATATTCACCCTAGTTGCCCTAGACGTATAAATCTACGAATGAAAAAGTACTTACGACTTTCTCTAACCGAAGAAACGACTTTTTTAAACAAAATCTGTATGCTTCATATATTTGTAGTGTCTATTTGCGTTCGGCCTTATACTGTTGGATTACACGTAATCTCCCTTGTTCGCCGGAGCCTTGGGCGACTCACACAGCACACACAGACACAAAGATCTGTACCTCTACCATGAGTTTGAAGCAATAGTATTTGTCGATACTCGATAGCGACCACGTACATTTAGTTCCGCGAGTGACCGCTAGAGGCACTAGAAAATTTTGCCCTGCTAGAAAATTTTGCCCTACTAAAAAATGTAAAAGCTAAATCACTTATGATAACACATGTACAATATTTATTGTTTTTTTGGTTCCTTTATAGTTAGAACGGACTGAGTTGTGGAAAACTCATAACATAAAATGGTCATGTTTTCCTTCCTGAGGATTTAAGTCCGATTTCCACGGTTTTTCATTCGTTGGAAAGGTCTCGGGCACTATGTGGTTTGTAGCAAAAAAAATCAGGAAAATTTTCAAGAGAACAGATACCACGCGGACGCAGTCGCGGACATCAGCTAGCCACTAATTTAAAAATAAACGAAAAACGTATGGGTCTCTGTTATCTCTTCACGCCTACTGCTGCATTTGCACCCACATACGAAAAATCTAGTATACAGGGGACCTAAAAAGGTAGTGTTAGCAATATAGCAAAGGAATTGCTCTACAATACGTTTTGGTATATTTTATTAAAAAATTGAATAGTTTTGACAAAATAGTTGCTTCAAAATCATTTTAAATTAATTGTGAAATAACTCCTTTGTAAAATTTTGTTATTCACAAGAAAAATGACAAAATGAATTAGCAATTATCACCTTAGCAATATTGCGAAGTAATCTTTTTAGGGCGGCAGGTATTACAGTAATAGGTATTACAAGTTAGTAGTTCAGTACTAAATATAGATGTAGTTGCTTCGAAATCGTAGTTATTGAAGCGTTTAATCTTTATAAACGTATGCAAATTCTTTTAAATTAGTACAACATCATAGAGTACTCGAGGTAGAGACAACATGTAGAGCTATTTTTATAACAGCTTAGTTCTATTAAGTTTACCGAACCACTGATTAAAAAAAAGTTACTACGTTGACAACTTATCGTACGCGGTACGGACCCGTCCCCCTCCCTTACTGCCTCTTAAACACCCATGGAATAGGAACCTGTCGGACAGCTAGATAGCGTAAGCGTAATTTCTATAAGGTCCAAGACATGGAAGGCAAGAGACATCATGGGACCAACGCCAAATCAACTAGAATAATGCAAGGTCTCGTGTTGAACGTGTGATCACCGCCAGTCGTCATCACAAACAAAGACGTTTTATTATGTTAACGAGCGGACGATAAAAAACAATACATGTGACTTTGCTACACGTACGCTAGATTAAAACCTTGCGTCGATAGGTCAGAATGCTTAGATTCGAATATACGAGTATTCGTTCATCGATAAAACGATTGCTCTTTTTACCCGACTGCGTCAGAAGGACGGTTATGTTTTTTAGAGTATGAATGTATGTATGAGCATGGGAAAAGGGGCTTAGGATTCAAATTTTAACTAGGTACAACGAAACAAATAATTTCAAAAATTTTTTGAGTGGTTCCATTAAATTAAATGACAGAGATTTGATTATTCACATCACGTTTATAAAAGAATTTAATAAAGGAAATACAAGACGTCGGGATATTGCCCTCAGATAAGAGATAAGCTGTGTGCACGGTTTTTTATGTATTCAGTACATATTCAGCTATTGTTTGCGCCTACCTGTACATAAACGGTCTATTCCTTACTCTGTTACACCGATTACAGAACATTGTCTGTTAAGTATATCGACACACTCCTGCCCCCTGCCTCACAATTCTATTGCGCGCGGATACGGTCCCGTTTTCGGAAACTCCTGTTGAAAATGACAGGAATTCCGAAAGAATCCATGCGGATTCTCCAGTGAAGCAGTGTCGAAGTGTTCTAAATTTTTTTTACAATCAATTCCTTGATTTGCTATATCCATTCCCTTGAATGGCACGGGGGGTTTTCATTGTAGCGTAGCCGCGGGGAAATCCTAAGTCCAAATAGAACACACTTTGTGTATACACCCGCTATTTATGCATTTTTTGGCGACTGTAGATGGTTATCTTCAGCTTTATAACAGCAATTTAAATTGATTTCTCCCTATTTGCCGGCATTTGTATCAGCTTTGATGAACTAGATTACCAATCCTTATAGACAAAGTTCAGGAAATTGTGTGGAAACCTTCGTGTTTTTACTAAACATTTCATTATTTTAATCTGCATTATTTATTGTAATGTTTAAGGGCATTGAGAAGGGGAAGTTTTGAGAAATTACATCACGCATAGCCGCAGTAACACTTTATTACTTTACTTAAAATATTCCAAGTTTTAGGGAGCAAAATTGTAATTTTAACAAGCACTTCTACAACCGTTTACCAGCATTCATTATTTCAGCAATCTCATGTCTTTCGATAATAGTAAAAACACTATATACCTAAAGAGTAAAGGCTAAACCTCTCTTTTGATGTCCACTAACATGTGAATTCCGAAGCGACTTAAAATACGGCATCGTTGACCCACATAAGGTTGCCTACGTTTTCAAAACTCAGCGATTTCTCTCAAAAGAACTTCAAAGAGTCGTTGAAGAGCACTAAAATCAAGTCATTAATATATATTTCTTTACTTCTCTATGTGGCCCTGAATGTATCCAGAGTTTGGGGCCGAATTTCAAGCTTTGAATATATTTTTAATCCCAGGTCGTACGTTCGATTGTATCTGGGCCAAACACTTTGGCATTAGAAACGAAATTCGACGCTTAAAAATCGGGCAAGGCTCAGGGTTGTGTAGGGGTCAAAAACCTTTTACTTTGGGGGCCGCCATAACAAAGGGTCGAATAGGCGGAAACCTTAAAAATGCGAACAATATACCCTATTTCGATGACGACGTTGTTTGGTCCGAAGCTTGTCGGCACGCCAAAATATCTAGGTCTGTGAACGCGCGCAACGTGCTGTTATTCAATCGAGTGGATTTATTTACGCACGTCTAATGTGAGCGCGAGTCAGGTAACGCCTTGTCAGCGGCTGTATTCCAAGAGAAATAAACTGCATCTAACTGCTAATGCAATGATCTCATCTCGACGGTCAACGGAGAAACAGATGTTATGGACTATGGTTAACATTTGGCCTAAAATATAAATTCGTTTTTAATCCTAAATACGATTATCAATGTGGAGCATCTCGGCTGGCCACTCCTTTGTGACAGATCGTTTTAATTCATCAAGTGGTTTCCTATAAACATAAGAAACCAGCCGGCAACGAATCGTAGCCATCGGTTAATCTAAAACAATTTTCCGAAAAGCATTATCGATCAATCGATTAATCGGCCTCTTGTAGGTCGGCTACCGTTTCCTTGGCTGACGTAAGTACGCGTGCGGCGTGCTGCGCCTGTTAAGTATCCTCAATTGAATGGTTATGCGAAACCCGCTTATATGGTTGCCAGATGAAGCGGATGCAGTCGGACGGAGGCTTTTAGGTTGAGCGTTCAGCTTACTAAGATCAGACCACACCATCCAGAGATGCCAAATTAGAGAATACCTCCAATTTTTTTTCAGATGGTTTTTCAGGTGATGGTAGGACATTTAGACGAAATCTAAAACCGGTCATTTTTTAAATATCATCGGTTGATACCCAAATGACCGGCAGATGATACTAAGCAGTTTGGTTTGGCGATCTGACAACCCTACTCAGAAAGTTATGTATCTACGGCAATGTTCTTCCATTGATTTACAGATCTATTTCAAGATGTTTAACTATTTCTGTAACGACTGTCGTAAGTATAAAAAGATTATTTATTTAGCCTAGTTCTTACATTTCTATACTTTAAAGTTGCTACGTCGGTTCTTCGTTAAGTATTATTATTTCATTATCATAAGCGTGTCATTCTTAATCATTCAAACCCGAACGTCCTCGATTATTATTTTTGTCTTGTTCGTAAATCGAGCCGAATAATTTACGAGTTAATTGTTATTGTTCGTTTTATATTCGTATTTGAGATTTGTGATCTATATTGCTGAGGTTAGAGAAGTTTATTGTCCGATATAAATCGTTATCGTGAATCGTCTGATAATCATTTTGCAACATTTAAATTAAGAAATTGAGGTGAGCGACACTTTAATGTAAATTAAATCATTTCATTAGTTAAATTGACTCTGTTGGTAAAATCGACATCAGGCAATCTATTACATTAGAAAAAGCCTTATTTGTTTTTTTTAACTGAAATATAAATGCGGGATGGCCGTTGTTATCCATATTTCCATACTGTATAATATAAATGTAAAAGTGTGTATGTGTGTTTGTCTATCTGCTACCTCGTGACGTTCAAACCGCCAATCAGATTTTGCTAAAATTTGGTATGGATATACTTTGAGTCCCCGGGGAGGATATAGGATACTTGTTATCCCGGAAAAATGTCTATCCTTTGCGATAAACGAATTTTAGCGCAAAGGGGTTGCGGGCGGGAACCTAGTATATGATAGTTCTTTCCCTTGTCTCTCAAACTCGGATTATCTTTAAAACATGATTGTATAACCGTGGATAAAACATAGAAACGCGAAGCGCGCGTCTGCCGCATTCGTAGACGTAACTGGGTACAGAAATAACCCCCGTTGTAGCCCAGTGCTGTCTGTCTATATTTCATTACAACGCCACTTCCGTTGTAATGAAATATAATGTAATGTAGAGAGATAATGTACGAATATTCTGTTTCGACGATAAAAATAATCTGTGACTTTACCAGGAGCTTCAAGCACTAGTATTTGTCGATACTCGATAGCGACTGAGTAAATTTTTAGTATGGTAAAATTTTACAGCGCCTCTGGCGGTCACTTGCGGAATTAAAATTGCAATAATAAAATTTACGTAGTCTCTATCGAGTATCGACGAATACTAATTGCTTCAAACTCACGGTAGTCCCACAGAACACGGTAGTAACATGGTAGGAGAAGTTGGATTTGCTGGACGCTGCTTACCGAGTATAGATTTTCTATGATTGTTCATCGCAATTTGTGCTGTGCTTTTTAAGGAGGGAGAACTTGAACACGTCTTCTTTTGCAGGGTGTAACAAAAGTAGGCAATAAAACTTTAGTGTTCGTATATCTCTCATGTAGAGTTAACTGTAAAAGTGCAGGGTTGAAAACGATTTATTTTATTAGTATGGGAGAACTCGTGTCCTTAGAAATCACAAAATGTTTTAAGCTTTCAGCTTTTAGCGCTGCTATATTCGCAGTGCACTCTATATAAGGGATGCTTACGAATCCTAAAGTTTTATAACTTACTTTTGTTACACCCTATATATTTTCCCCAAGTATGATTAAATTCCAAGAGAGTTTCTTCAAAGATTCCACTGTGGTTCTGTCATAGCTGTCTAGTGTCTGTACTCTGTAGTGATGCAGCAGACGAGATCATTCTTGCGCAAACGTTCGCTTGAAGAAATATATTGGTATTTTTGACTGCAAAAAATTTTTCACTACCTAAATTTTAAGGTCTTATAGTTGGCTCTGTGGCTATGTATGGAAATGTGAGTGCAGTTTTAGATAAAAAACACGGATTTTTACGTTCAATTAATTCTTAGCGGACTTAAGCCTTGTTGAAAAAAAAAAATATCTTGCAGCCTACATACTAACCTAACTTTTTTTATTCTTTATCTTAGCCACGGAATGCAATATGTTACGACCGATGGACCCCGAAACTCATTGTTTACTTAACACAACACATATTGGACAGTAATGGACTTTCGCGGATGTGAAAGCTTTCGTACCTAAAGCATAATGTTATATAGCTTTCGTAGCTACAACTTTTTTACGATGTCTTTTATGTGTGAGCGAAATTAGTGAAGCATTTGACTGTGTTCAGATTACTCTAGCGTTATTAGAGTGGAATAATCGACTTACGGGCTCCTAATAAATTTGTAGAATTAGTAAAAAATAGAACTTACTTTCAAGGACAAGACTCATTATGCTCATAAGTCATAGCTCGGAACGGAACGGAAGATTTTTGCGCTCTCGTTCAAAAGAGAACTATCTTGCTTTCCTGACTTAAAAACTATTTGCCTCATCCATACTAATATTATAAATGGGAAAGTGTGTTTGTTTGTTTGTCCTTTCTTCACGTCGCAACGGAGCCACCTTATGACATGATTTTTTGTGTGAAGTTGGTTGGGGGGGTGGAAGACATTTTTTCACGGAAAAATATGTGGTTCCCGCGCGATAAATTATTTAGGCGAAAAGAAGTTGCGGGCATCATCTAGTATGTAATACAACTTGTTGGTGCCCGCAACTTCGTTTCGCAAAAATTGTTTACCACGCGAGAACCGTACATTTTCCGGGATAAAAAGTATTCTATATGTTGCCCAGACCTAATAGCTATTAAAAGAATTATTCAAATCCGTCCAGTAGTTCCTGAGATTGGCGCGTACAAACAGACAACTTTTTTGTCGATATATGTTTTATTACGGTATTATTATATTTATAGATTATAGAAATAGGTAAAATATCTCCGGAGTCAATTCAGTCGAACCACACGGACTGCCTTCCCGCTAAACGTGTATTTATAACGCACATTCCTACCGTAGTATCTGGTACAAATAATTTGCTCATTGCGTACAGCTTGAGAACTTTCGAAGGCATTGGGTTCAGTGAACTCCTTGTTTATATCATGATCCCAATGCAATTAGCATATACAAAAAAAAAGTGGACACTAGTCATAAGACACACGTGTAAAATTTAATTATTAATGTAAATAAAAGAATTGCTCTAAGATTTTGCAAGATTTTAGGAATATAACCTAAATTTTAGTAAAGTAAATTTGAAATATGCTTTTGGAGGATCTTAAATAAATCAGAAATGTACCTAAAATGCATGCAGATCGAACGAAAAAAATCGTACAAAACTATGACATTTTTGTCATCATTGTGTTTGCTAAACTAACTAAACTTGTTTTTTTTTTTCGTGTCGTAGTATCTGCAGCCATTCTAGGTACATGTTCGATTCATTTAAGATCCTCGAAAAGCATATTCCATTATATAGTTTCTTAAAAAAAATTAAATTTCAAAATTACGTATTAATTGTATTACTTAAAAAAATATATTTTTAGATTAAATTACATCTTATTTAAACATTGTTTACAATTTCCCACGAGGCGTACGTAACAGCATTGTCTTCTAATGTAATGAATCTTTTTTTAAACATTTTAATTTATATGTCGCCAGTAGAAATAAAGGCGAAAATTTTGATGACTTCGTTTTTGGGGAATTAAGGATTATTTCATGGGCGCTTTATTACCAAAAGTTTTTACACATGCATTCAGAAGTTGCCGCTATCGTGGTTTATGAAATGACGTACTTGTAGTTCTACTATGAATTTGACGTGATGATATTTATCAATACTCGATAAATCGTACATTTTTAGGGTAGAAAATTATGCAGCGCCCCTAGCGGTCACTTACGCAATTAAAATTTGCCATAGTCGCTATAGAGTATAGATAAATACTAATTCGTCGAACTCATGGTAGAGCTACTGTTTAAACTAAGGCCCTCCGCTGCGTTAAGCGTGTGCCCGCGACGGGTGGTCACGCTCCGTGAGATGGGTCGTCCGTCGCGCAGGCTAACGCCAGAGTACTTGAAACAAGCACGCTACGTGGCCACCCGTCGCGGGCACACGCTAAAAGCAGCGGAGGACCTTAGCGTTTGTTTATAATTTGTAAGGGTAATATATGTAATCACAATCTACTCGCGGGCTTATCATGCATTAAGCGACGTTTTGTAGTACGATGTGCGTATTACGCGTTGCGATAATGTATTCATAACTCCGTCTGATGTTTGCAATGGCGCTGATTGGTTTATGTTTGACATCTGCCAATCAAAAACGATATACAGAAGATAAACTCTTATTAAAATTAAATAAACTATTAATTTATTATTGGGATGTAATATTGATGACATCCAAATGCTTTCACGGCCAATCATTAAACTTAACTGTTTTTGATAAATTTTGATGCCGCGCATAGCAATGATGCGCTGAATCGCTACTGTAATATTGAATGAATTACGTTCCTGTTCTGTCTACTGCTGGAATGGGGCTTTGAATTAGGATTTTGTAAATCCATTTTCTATATAAATCCGCGCAATATAAGTCGGGTTTTCCTTCCTGACGCTATAACTCGAGGAAGCAAGAACCGAATTCGACGGTTTTGCATCCGTTGGAAAAGTCTCGGTCCCCGACCAATATGAGCAGTAATAAAAAAATGCGGGATAATTTATAAAGTTTCACGCGGACGTAGTCGCGGCAACAACTAGTCTGGTATAGGAAATGATATTTTCTACTCGGGCAGAGTAGTCTCGATGTACCTAGTCCCTAATTCTCCACTAATTGGTGTCCGTAGCTTCATTACGTTCATTAGAGCCGGTAACTAGGAGCTAGTTGATCTGAAAGCTCGTTACAGTGAGTTTGTTGTTAAAAGCCTGCTTTAGTACACATTAGTAATTTGCTTTTGACTATCACCGTGAAGCAACTATAGTCTGATCATATTATCTTGTAGTTAAAAAAATATTTATCTAGTATTTTTGGCATGTTTAAACAGTAATCTGAATATATAAAAAAAAACAATTTTTATCCTAATTAAAATGAAAACAAAAGGATATCTCACCAAAAACATTATATGAAAAACAGGCCAAGTCTCGATTGAGCTGCTTCTCTCTAAAAAGTAATAAAATCTAGACAAAGGCGTGCCAAGTCAAAGGTTCCTTACTGCGATTTGTTTATTATCATAGTTAATGTTATATGACTGGCCTTTGACCATACTTAATTCGTTACTGGGTAAAAGTCAAAGGGTAAACCCTAGCTGTGTACCAAATTTCAGCTTTCTGAATTCATGGGAAGTAGTAGTTCTATTTTGATGATCATGAGAGGGAAAAATTTGCCATAGAAGTCGCTATAGAGTATAGGAAAATGCGAAACTTTGATATCGCTTAGCTTAAGAACTAAATGACCTACAGACTTGAAATTTCGTATTTCAAGTATGTGTTGTAGGCTTACTAGACGTCGAAAATTTAATTTTTCTGGTATGTCCAGAGGTTCTCAAATAAGAGACTGAAAATGCGGTTAAGTGGTCCCTGTAAATATGGTACGGTAGTTTTTGCGTCGCGCTGGACTTGGCGATGCTCCAGCCGTGCCACCAGATTCGATTTGTAAATTTTCTACAAGAAATCACTAAACGATTTGAATTAGTTTGTTTTATATTTAATTTATCGGTATATTATTAAAAATTAATAACTTTATTTAAAATCTTGACCTATAATTATTAAATAGACGCAAAATATTTTCTTAAAAACTCAAGACAGCTTAATCCACAGCAATATTGTAATGAGAGGATACAGACGACAATATATCTTATCAGTACGATATAAAAACAATCAAGTTATCATATAAATAAATAATACTTATTTTCTCAAAATAAAACACAGTATCCTACCGACTGCGCAAGAAGTTTTTGAGACTAACTTTAAGACCTAATTAATGTTTAGTTTCTAATCAATATTTAAAGATAACTTAAAGATAACCAATTTCAAATACTTACTGGATCATATTAATAAGTAACGCACGAAATGACTTGTTTTCAATCCTAAGATTCCCAGTTCATAAGTTGGGTCAGTCGTAAATACTAAAGCTGTTTAATCAGGATATTAAGTTTGGTACTTACCCCCTTATTCATAAAAATATTTAAGGAATGTTCAACTAATCAAGGTTCGCTGTCCCTTTCTGTCGTGTGATATTTTTAATAAAAATTCCAGAAAGGGGGTTTAGTTCTGAATAAGGGGGTTAGTTCTAAGTGAAACCATTAATTCAACTGACACAATTTGAATTTGGTTATGATTGAGGGATCCCAATCTAGGCCCCAGATTGCCTTCCGATTAAGCGTAATGGAATTAGGTGCCTTGCTCGAGCTTAAGCTAGTATTACACTAAGCGATTTTCATTAAAAGGTTTCTGAATGTCGTATAATTGAAAATTCGACACACTAGTTCTAAAGTATATTTGTGGTCTGAATTTTATTTTTATTGCTGTTTGTGTTTCAACACTTTCTGAATTCGAATGAATCTTTAGGTTTTTTCCCGACTGCGCCAGAAGGAGGGTTGTTTTTCGAGAGTATGTATGTATAATTGTTTGGCACACTCTGCAGCCTATACGGCTTGATGGACGTATGATACCTCATTTAAATTCGTCTTGATAGCGCAAATGCCACTATAGACATTAAAAAAATCGCCTATTTAGGTCTAGTAGGGTATCAAAATGAAGGGCTTTAAATTGCCATTCTAGAAATATACTTATCATGATGTTTAAATTGCAATAGTTTCTGCTGTCGGGTTTTGTTTTAGGACATTTAGCTTATTTATAGGTATCAAGTGTGACATAAAGCCCATACGAATTGCACATTATAATATTACTCGACAAGTTTCCATAATTGAAGTATCGTTTAACATATAACAATGTAACATTCTTTTCTTGGGAGCGTTGTAATGCAAAACACATAATATGATTATCGTTTATGCTTTATCAAAGGTTGTTTGTTGACACAGCTACCTGTTATAAATCTTATGGTAATAAACTAGACTTATACAAACGATATTCTGATTCCTAGCGTACCTTAATTACTTTGACCTCATTTCTAGTTTAACGGCATGAATTTACGCGACTTACGGAAAATAATATAAAGTTAGAATTTATATACCTCTACTATTTTAATCTAACATTAAGGCTTTTACATGTAAAAACGTTAAGCACGTGACCCAAAAAAAAAAAATTAGAATGACTTTCATTTTTCTGACTGACTCTCAACTTCTAGCGAGGAATTTTTCCCAAAGCTTATACCTAGTTCATAAAAAAAATTACCGTTGACATCGGCTTTTTGCAAAAAAAATGTATAAATTACGAAGCGGGTCGGTTAAAATAAACTTTTTTTATGCTATATAAGCAACACTGTCAATCTCTAATGAGGAATTCCTATTTCTTGTATAATATTTTCTGTTAACGGGGGGTGATGCTTGAAACTCCGAGTGTATTGTCAAGGCCGTTGGCGCATGTATTCCTCTTAATGCAGTGATTCTTCTTCTTCTCCTTTTTATGGCTCCGTAGTGAATTACCAATGTCAGAGCGTGATGACTTTTCTGTGTTGTAATTCAGGTCAGGAGAAGCCACAAGGTACGGTTCAAATGGTATCTAATAATCTGAGTGTCTAATACAGTGATTAAGTCCATCTTCTGCTTTAAGTCCAGTTCAGCCAAACAGCAATTGTCGTAAACATCGCAATTGTCATATTGTCATAAACGTCGCGTTGGTCAAAATATATTAAATGACATTTTTTGTTAACCTTTGACGAATCAGAGCCCGTTAATTGATAGGTCTTGTCGTTCATTATGTGACAGAATCATAATCGTACCGTACTTCGATCAATTTAAAGTTAAGATGAAATAATTGTAGAATCGGGGTACTGGTACCTATCTTAATTCTAGCTTTTATACGAACGCACCTATTAAAATCCTTTATTTTCTACAAAATCCTGCAAGTTGGCTAGTGTAAGTGGTTCATAGCAGTGATCGTGCGTCATCATACTCGTATACCGAAATGTCTTCACTGGTAGTCTAATGTGGTAATTTTCCATCATCCAAGGACGAAAGGACATTCAAGTTTGTTGACTTATCTCCATAAGAGGCCACATATCGAGTTTGTTTACGAATCTAGTTTCCCTAACGATTTCGCCAACGTGAATGCAAGCAGTTACGCAGTAACATTAAGGGCCTGTTTCACCGCTTAGTGATAAAGTTTCTGATAGGCTATCCACAACTTTTTTGGCAGATTCTCCAAACAACATCTGTCAAAAAAAGTTCATGAAAGATTAACCGACACTTATCAGTGAGCGGTGAAACAGGCCCTTAGTTTGTTTTCGAGAAGCATAGAAGAAAGATCACTACCTAATTACCTATTATCTTTAAAGATAAAAAATAACTAGGTACCTCTAAATCAATTTAGACATTTGCTGTTAATAGTTAAACAAGTTAGTGAAACATCACATGCACCGATATACGATAAAGGCTCGTTCGGACATTTAGTTAATGTTGAAAGTCGAAACCAGTTTAAGGCGTGATATTATTATGCTACAGCCTATACAGCATCTGTACTAATTGAAATCATAAACAATACATAAATCTTAACAGACAGACACGCTTCGAAGAAAAAAAAAACAAGTTTTGTAAGCCAAGGAACTTCGCCGATACACCGTATCCTAAAAAGGTCTTTAACCAAAACCGAGGTTATTTACTTATAGTGAACATTATAAACAGTAGAATCGTAACTACGTCACCGATGACACGATCTTCAACTTGTTTGACAGTGATACTACGTCAGAATTTCAGTCACGATTGTTTAAATAATTATACAATTACAACACTATGTTTTATACTTGCATCACTATATTATACGTCAGTTCTTGTAAAGTGGCTTTGTCGTGTACCTTGTTCGTTGGTCCTTTAACGTGACGTGGTGTTGAGTGGATGAATTAAACGTATCCTGTCATATTTCGTAACTTAAGCGCATTGTAACAGGGCGCAGCCGACTGCGATTTTTAAAGTATTATGCGTTAGCCCCGCTGCGCCTCTTTTAAGGCATTTACAACAAAATAGATATTTAGCAAAATAATTACTTCGTAAATTACAAGAACGATTTTTGATTTACCGCTTTTCGACGTGATTTAGTATTGAGGTTTAAAAATTATCATGGTTAATCTATCGCTATCTATATATCATATTAACGATAAAAGTGATGAATTGCAGCTTTGAAAGCTCAATAAGCAGATACTTACCATCATATTTTGATACATAGTAAAGCCTTAAAAACATGTAAATGGTGTCCTAATACCTACTCATTTTGCTGTACGAGCTCGTATATAACTGTTTGTTTTCCAAATAAAAAAATAAATAAAGTACCTATTTAAGATTACGCTATTTCCACGAATTTTTGGCATTAGTTTGTTTAATTAATAAGCGCATTGACTAATTGGAAGATAAACTCCGATCCACCTAACATCACAAAGAAGGCATTAGTAAAATGAACTAATCTTAAATGGATGCAAAATAAAGGAACCAGTAGTAAATTCGTAAAATCGACATTGAACTAGAATTTTAATTGTTCAATTTGAAATTTATTTAGTGCCACAAATATTTATTTGAAGTTAGTTTTTGCTCAAAATTCGCATAGCGTTGAGGTTGAGGCACAAACAATTTTTTTGTTTCATTCCTATTTTCTTGCTGCCAGTACTTTTTGCCCAAAGATCACCTAACGTTCAGGGGTACGAAACATTTTTACAATTTACTGGATTGTTTTTTCTCGTCGTTCTATTATCGTCAGGAGGGACGCCGCGGTCCATCACGGCTCGATGGACAATGCTCAGGACCACGCACCAATACCTCACCTTACACTATATATAGACAACGGTCCGCACGCGTATGTGAAGATTAAAGACACAACCTTCAACTAATCTTTGAGTAAATAATTATGATGAGCCATCACGCAGTAAACTTAGTAAAATTTGGGATCTGTTTCACCACTCCTTGCTTAATATCATATTGTCAATGGAAAGACAAAATCACTTCCACACGATTTAACCTTTTTTTTGGGGAAGTAACTTTAGCTTTCCAGGGACAATATAAACTAGCCACAACTTATTTGGCAGATTCTTCATACTTCATCCGTCAAATAAGTTGTGAAACGCGTTCTAAAACAGGAACTTACATGTAGAAATACTCCAATGTAATGACCTCTACCAACTCAGTAATCATTTTTAAGCAACATTAAAAAAGGATGAGGTTATATTCGTCTGTATATGTATGTTGTTGTATAAGCTATTAAATATATAAAAGCTTGTTTACAAACTAGTGGAATCTATCGACTGGGGCATTTTTTTATAAAACTTTTAAAAAGATCTACAAAATTATTTTTGAACCCTGATTTAGTTTTGTTTGTTAATGGACGATAAAATATTTGCTACTGCTGGGCCAAACTGGTTTAAATCTGCCACAAATGCCACGGACTAGATTGAGTGGCTTTTACCAAAGCAGTCAGTAAAAATTATATTTATTATAAAAATTATATTGTGATATAAAAACAAAATATTAAAGTAGTAAAAAAGCAAATATTATGAGCCTTAGCTCATAATATTCGGCCCTTGCCCATACTAATAATCAGGGCTTAGTATTTAAGCAGATGATCAAAAATTTTGAGATGATTTTTCATTAATAAAGAGACCTTTATGAATGAAAAGCAGCATCTTAGTATTAAGCGCTGACTATAAATACGGGCCTTAGTAAATATTTCCTAGCTAAACAACTTACAGGCAATACCAATATCAAGGTTATTGCATAGATAAGTGTAGATGTAATTTGAATTCCTGGCGGTTACTATGAAAATGTTAACATTTTTTTTGCCTTTAACTATGATTGGCACCTTATATTGCTGAGAAAAAAAATATAATAAATTAAGAAAATACTCTTATTTTTAGTACTGTTATTATGTTTCTACGCCTTAGTAACTTTAAGATTTGAAGAATTTCCAATCCTGTAGTGGGCTTCATTTCATTTAAAAAGCACTCAACATTACTTGTGTTGAGTGCTTTTAAAAAAAAAAGGAAATACCTATTGCAAATTAAAAAAGTTTCCTTTCTTAGCCACATGGAAGACTTGCGCATTTTGCAACATTAATGTAGTATTTTAGTTCATCAAATATGTCATGTTTAATGCAGTACATTTTTGAACACCTGTTGTGTATATTATCATTAATGTTCACAAAATAAACCTTATCTATTTTAAGGAAAATACAAATAAAATGGTCTGCTCTGACTGCTTATCGTGGATCTGAGTAACTTAATAAAGAAAAATTACTTACCATTTGGTCCATACTTTTCTTGGTTTCTCTTGATTTGGTCTGGGCTAAGGCCTTTGTCTGGATCTGTGCCAAAGTATCCTAGGACTTCTTCCACGGATTTCGTGTGAGCGTCCTCCATGGTGGGATTTCTACGTTGCCGTCAGCTCTAAAAGCCAAAAAAGTTAGAGGTTAGAAATTGACAAGTCATCGTACACAAGAAAAATCTATCTACAGACACACAGACACTGTTTGAACCGCAGCCTTTTGATAATACATTGTAGTTCATGGTGTTTACAGTTATGTGGAACAGAAGTTAACCTAACTCGAGGTCTTTGAACGTAAATGTCGAAACTTTAAGTATATTCACCCGATTCGCTACTTTTTCTTGTGAAATTATTTATTTCGTTTCTTCGCTTCTGTTTTACGTTATTAAAAATAGGACACGGAATTAGGAACGATGATTAGCGATTTCCTAAACTGCCAGCACCGTCGAATGCACTGCACTCACCGTTAGCTCAATACATGAGCAGGTTATGTTCTTTTTAATGTTCACTTATTACTGACAGTTTTAATTTGATTTTTTAGATTAGAAAATAATTTTAACTAAGATAATACTTTTCGTCGTAAATATCATAAACCACACCAACACGTATCTAAGTGAGCCGTCATTTTTTCCAAGACTGACGTAAAACGGGAGTCGATCATAACTCCATCTATGACGGTAGCGCGGAATTAAATCGGTATCAAATAAGATTCTTATTTTGTTAAACGTGTAACTGAGTTAAAAAAATATATTTTAGTTAGTATTCGTTTAAAAATAAATTAATAAAACGATAAGAATATTTTGTATCTTAAAATAATGCACTATATCGACGGAAAATGTGAATAAATGTGGAGCTTTTCTATAGGTCGAAATTGTACCACGTGACGCTGAGCTATTTTTGAGCTAAAGGCGCCTAGAAAATGCGGTATTTTTAAAATATGAAGCTCGTAGCATAATTTTCTTCTTGTTATGTAACACACATCACAAAGTTTTTGCACGAACTTATCATCCAGAACTTTTCACTTGGTTTAACACTGGGCTTTAACACATTCACGGCTTATTTTGTTTTCGTACAGATGATGAAACTTACTGATTTATTTTTTTGCGACAGCGTCGAGAAGAAAAGAAGAAATAAAAGTGACGCGGGAGATGTTTTCCCGCCGCGCCCCGAGAAGTGACTCCCGGGTGAAGAGCGACGATTTTAGAGCGGCGCGGGCGCGGTGGAGGGACATCGGAGGAGATTTCTTTAATTATTTTGGCAACAGTACTCGATGGCTCCACCGAGTCGTTTTCCAGGGTTGTGCGTCGCACAGCGGCCGTCGTCGGTCGTCTCATGATGATCTTTTTATAGCGGCCGCGGCCCGGGTCGAGCTCTTGGTACTGAACTTACACGCGACAATCTTGTATTAGGAAATTTTTAAATATTTTTTCATGTTGCTCTTTAAACCTTTTAAAACATTTTCAAGCGTGATTTCCTCAATAATTACGTTAAGAGGATTGTGTAACAAACGGTTTTCATATAACGGGCCATAACGTTTTCCACCCTCTAAACCCCACCTAGAGTAATGATTTTTTAGTATGTTGTGGAAATGCCTTAGAACCATGTTTTTTGTTTTTTCAATATTTATCATAGATTTTGATATATATTTATTTTAGTGATTCTATACGAAACAAAGATGTTTCAATATTTTTAAATCTACATGCGAAAAAAATGAAACATAGAAGCCTAGTTCTGAAGTATTTCCCCAACATACCTACTACAAAATCATGACTCTAGGTGGAGGTCTAGAGGGTAGAAAACGTTGTATAAAAACCGTTTGGCACACAATCCTCGTCGATTGTATACAGAACCAATATTTGTAACTCAATTACGTTAAATTTTTTAAATTAAAAAAAAAGGAAAGAAATATTATATATACATACATAGTCACAACGCTGTGATCTCGCAATTTTTTCTTAAAATATTGAGTACATTAAGCAGTAAAGGACAACATAGAAAACTCGACTAGCTATTATTTTTTAGTTTTAGTAACAATAAAAGCTGGTGTTCTAAGTTCTTACATCAAATATATTATTCAAAATATAATACTCAAATAATAACATCGTCAACCAAGCATCATTTTCTATAATACAGAGTAAGTGATAATATTATTGTTGTTTTTGCTGACTTTATTGATTACCTAATGAGATATCTGTTGCAGGTTTAATGAGGAAAATAAAGTGCGTATATACTTTGTTTGGTACTATTCAAACGGCAAGAAGAAAATATATACAGTAGAATCTCGATAAGTTAAAGTCTAGGGGATACACAAAATACCTTCAAGTTACGGAGGTTAAGGAGAAGCTATCAACGGTGATACACCCTGGCTCTGATGGGAAGGGAACATAATATTATTAAGAAAAAGCTTTCAAGTTTGATTATCGAAGTTCTACTGTTGTATTTAATTTGATAATTAACAATGAGTATATAATTAAGTTCATTTAATCATTGGAGACAGTGGGTACCGCATATACATTTCTATGGAAAATATATCATAGAAAGCATTGATTATTTTGTATAAGAATGATAATAAATAAAATTTTATTACTATTCATTAATGTTCTATAAAAAAGTGATTCGTAGCCAGTTAGCGGCCCTAAGTTATTTGGTCGCGTTATGTCAAACCTTTGAACGCGGCTAACATGAAATTTACATACTTCGACATGCTTCGACCAAAGATCCGTCAACTAGCTCTGCATCAATTTCTTGGATGGTAGCTATAAACAAGCGTCATGAATTTGCACATACAAAAGTTTGAAATTTGGTTATCGCAGCAACCCCATATGGCGGCTGTAACTCTCGCCGAAAGCTCTCGGGCGAGAGTCTCGTGGCGGGACTCTCACAAGAGGCTGACATGCGAGACGACCTCTTATACTAGGGCGGTCTCACTGCGTCTCGGCGATAGTGTCTCCCCCCTCCATCTCAAAAATAAGTGATATCACTTTTGTTATACCCTATATCGTGTTTGCTACCAAAATGACTCTTTTTTGTTACCTACATTTTATATATTGTAAATAGTTCATTCATGACTAATAATATTAAGTAATAATATATTTATATGTTACGCATTTTGTAGTGGAAAAACACTAAATCTGTTTTTTATGAAAATAGAGCAGACGATTTACCTGACAGTAGCAACTGCCGACGCCCATGGACATTTGCAATATCAGAAGTGTTGAAAGTGCGTAGCCGGCCTTGTATGAAGGAATCAGCTAGGGGATAGATCAGGGGATAAGGATAGGAAAAACAGGTGTAAGATGTTGGTCTTTTGGTAGAGCAGTGACCTTTATCGTATCCACCTCACTGCCTTAGCCTTTTTTTTACATGCACACGGTCACTACGATGTCGCCGTGCCCAGTAAAGTTGTAATGTATGTTAAACTAAGAGGGCGTTTACGTCAAACAGCGACTGTGTGTCGCCCAGACTTACAGCGATCGCCTCAATAGTATAGACTTGTAAATAAGGTTTTTATGAACACGAACACAAAACTGCTCGGCAGGGGCGACAGTAAGGCGACTTATGCTCAGTAACTGACAAATGTGGCCGCCCTTGGCAAATCATCAACCTAAGGTTTTTTCAATTCACAAGATTAACAGTACATGTTAAGACAATATTCATTAATAAGCAACCTCATTAGCCGATGGGTTAATCGGGTCCATGCTTAAGCTTGATCTATATTCGTTCATAACAACAGAATGACATCACGACACTTGACAAGCACGCGACTTGCACAGGTGATGATAATCTATAAAGTTGGCAGCCGACATTGATCGCTGGCAAGACGAGCTGGCCTTTGACATGATCTATGAGGCTGAATATTTCATCTCATGACAAGGATTTCTTATAAACTAGTACGAGATGTATCTGCGATTCGTTATAATGGCGCACCCGTTACACTCGATTACGAATTGAATTGCCAACTGAGATGCATATATTTTCTATTAAAGTCTGCATTAAGACTGGCGTTGCCTACACAAAGCGTCGAGAAATCACGTGTTGGAAGATTGGAAGATCTTCCTTTGAGGCTACCACGCAAATTTCCATAAGTATTTCACCAGTTTTTCAAATATCTCTCTGAATGGGGCTCTTTTAGACGATTTAATTAGAACGAGATTAAACTTTTAGTCAATATATGAACTTTAACTAGTGAGTACTCCTCTAGCATTGAAAGCCAGTATCACACAGTATACTTGAATTTGGGAGCCGCAACTGAAATAAAGTTGTACTAATTTTATTATTCAAAATTATACTACTAGTTGTAGTAATTTTATTATTGAACAATACAATTACAAGCGTCCATGAGCGACGACAGTTGCCTTTAGTTTCAATAATAAAAAAAACTATTAATTCATTACTTTTTTATAGATACACGAAAATAGTCTCTAACTAAATCTCTACAACTGGGAGCACGGCAGTACTGTCACCATTCACCAAGTCGAGCAATTCTACTAGGATGCATATGCCCCAATTATTATCATTTATTTACCAGTAGAAATCATGTTCACTTTATGATTATTATTATTACATATGTATAATAATAAAAATACATTATGCCAAAATGTTACGCAGACGGAAATTTACCTTTGATTATGGATCTCAATTTTTCAAGGTCATAACGTGAAAATTTTGTTCCATCAAAACATTATATATCTTATATCAAAAACTTATATATTATTTGTAAAAATTTAAAATGCTGTTAGAAAACTTCAGTTTTAGAAAGTACGTACCTAGTTGGAAAAATTTACATACAGCTAAAGTTTGACACACTCGGCATTAACGGAGCTCACCACTGTAATAAGTTTTAGATACAAAAGGAATAAGATTGACTGAAATCCATGAATATAGAGTGAATTCACATTCTTAATATTCATATTCATACAAAAGTATTCCCACGCCGTGTGTGAAATTGTGTGACGCATTTTTTTAATGCAACCCGGAAAATTAAATTCTCATCTTTCTTTATATTCATTGTAAATTAAAACTGTAAGGACATATTGACCGTCACACATTTGCGCTTGTTATAAGTTGTTGTTATAAGTTATAATTTTTTGCGATTTTTCTATGTATCTTCAAGTAAAATATCTTTTTTTTAATTGGTTTTTCTACCTTAATGCAACATTTTTGCAAGTTTTCCTCATGTTCGATAGATCGAACATGAAGAAAACTTGCAAGCAGTTCCTAGTTAGATTTCTTGACATAGGTTTTACATTTCATGAGATCAAATAAAAAAATGATAGAGTTTTGAAGTAATATATAATAAAAACGGAAAAAACCAAGGAGCGCAGAACTCTACAATCGAAGTAAGATTAACTAAATCAAGAGTAATAACAAAGTTTTACGTTTTTTTTTAATTTTCACGATAATAATTGAGGTTAGGGAGTTTGATAAAATCAATCGTTAATTATTGGTCATTTGATTTGGGCACGCAGGATGTGTCGGGTTATTCAGAAGCGACCAAAAACTATGAATATTGAGTTGATGGATATATTTGACTTGATGTAAACTCATCAACACGAAGAATGTTATATTTTCAAGGAACACAGACTGAACGAAACACCGCATGATGCCGTTTCACGCCAGATTTTTGTGAGGCCGTGGTATCACTCCGATCGAGCCGGCCCATTCGCGCCGAAGCAAGGCTCTCCCACGGCAAAAATTCACCAAAATATTTGTTCCGTCCACACAAAATGACAGCCTTGCGTTAAATCTTGAGATATATTTAGAGAGTGAAAATAGAAAATCACGGCGAACAGCTGAATGCCAATGTTAACGTCTATTTCAGTGTCTGGAATAAAAAGCGAAATACTCGGCAACAGTTAATTACGGAGAAGTTTTATAAATTTTGTAAGACATCAAAGGAGGCGCATCCATACTGTGCTTTGGCTTTACGTAATAAAACTCCTGTCAAATGGTAAAAATGACTTATTTTTATGAAATATTATGTGTATATTAATACGCGAGCGGAAAACTTTTTCCCCCTTTTTACGAAAGACGCGTAGATCACTTAGATGTAAAGACACAAAAAATTTACCAGTTATAGTTGATATGGAGGAGTAGCGTAGATATACCAATATTTTTTATTTTAATTTAATTATCTTTTTATGTGTGTGGATTTTAGTGTAGTACTTTAATGGAGTAGATAATTAGAGTAGAGATACTTAATATAACTGTGGTCGAAACTCGACCATAGTAATTATTTTAATCGAGGATAGATTATATATTTTTTTAACTCTTCTAAGCAACAAAAAAAAAATCTATCCTCAATCCAAACATAAACTTCAAATTGGCATAAAGGTCTTGTTACCAAAGATTATATTAAAAAAATCATAGACTTCAACAATAAACAAAAGAGTATTTCGTGTATGGTTATCGTATCATGTCAAAATATTGTAGTGTGCGTATTGTAGTGTGCGTAGCGTTTTGTTTATGAAAAATATGCAAAATCAAAGCATATTTGAAAATAATATTGTCGTTCCACGCTTCTCTTCCATTCCAGTTATAACTGGAAAAAATTTCATGCTCTTATATCTACGTGTCTTTCCTAAAAAGGGGTACAAAGTTTTCCGCTCGCTTATTACTATATAGATTAATTGGTAATTTTTTCTCAAAAAGTAGTTTATATTGAATTATTTATAGCATATAAGTACTACTTAAAACGTAACCAAAAATAAACGTAATTTGATGCTAACTTCGCATCAAGAAAAGTCAGAAGATCAACAATTTATTATAATTATAATATGAGTTATTTGATAATAACGAACGTATCCATCTTAACTCTTTTAACTCAGATAAACTCGTTAAGGTCAGAGCAATCGTAAACCAAATGTGAAAAACCTACTTACGACTAACCTTTTAAAATTCCTAGATAATTTATTGTACAGACGCACGAATTCGTCATGCGGTATAAACAGATGAAGGTAACCGAACAGACCATTACTTTAACCGAGACCAGCTAAACTAGGGTTGTAGGGCATGAGGGGTTTGGTTTGTTAAACGTTGTTCTCGTATCATTATGAATTACTTACTACTTATGCCCGATTTACAACAAACAGGTTTACAACAAAGTTAGACTTGTGCCAGAAATCTCCGCTCCATCATAGCAATAATTATTGGATTGAAAGATTATATCAGTTCGACGTTACTTACAATATAATTAAGTTGTAACTTAATTATCTCCCTCTGCCGCACTGAAAGACGAATATTTACTACTCAGCTGTAATTAAAGAAAATATTTTCTACATAAACATTATGTGTCAGACTCTTCAATTATTTTTAACCATCATTGAATATTGATATCTCTAAAAGGGGCAGTAAAATCTATAGAAAACATGTGGAAGCACTGCAGGAAAAAGATTGGAAAATGATAAAGGATTCTCGCTTAATCTCATCTCAATCAAATAAAGAATGGAATTGAATCACAGTATTCCGTAATGTTGGAATGTAAGTCTTAACTGACAATCGAATAATTAATTTTATTGACCAAACGTTATTTAAATAACTATAGTAAGCGTAATTTATGTTAAATTTTCGTACTTATAAGGCTTTTATAGCTCAATTTAAACACCGTTTGTGAACAAACATTTTTTTCCAGAAGTCTTATGACTGTGCTACAAGGAAACTGTAGTAATGTCATCATTGTATTTTTGTTTATCTTTGATTTTTATTATTTCTTATTTGACTGTTTTATTTGCTTTTTCTTGTACCCTAATGAATAGAATTTGTAAGCTAATTTCAAACATGATTTTTGCCGTGCACACTCTCTAGCTAAATAAAACGCATATGTAGCATTAATATTAAAATTGGTCTTAACCAATTCAAACTTTGTCTGTCGTGTAACTTTTTAACGTTAGATAAAAACATGTAATTAACCTGGCGTAGTTATTTATAATTATGTCTATACTAAAGGGTATGTATAGCCGACTATACAGTATCTACCTAAAGTAAGTGATAAAACTTTAGGGGACGACTCCTAAAGTTTCATCACTTTTAGGAACATACGAATGTCTAAAAGCGAAGAAAAATTTCGTGATTTACATGGCCAAGAGCCCCAGTGACATGAGTTTGTCCATACAAATCATATTTTTTTTTGTTTTCAACGCTCTATTTTCACAGTGAACTGTATATCAGGGGCACATACGATCTAAAGTTTTATCACTTACTTTTTTTACACCCTGTATAGTCTCGTAGTAAGTGACACGTTATAATAATTAACCTTTATGTAGACAAGAATTTGGACTAATATATTATCAGATGTTGTTACAGATCTGATAACTGTCGGAGATGGAGCCAAATGCCAGGGAGCGATGAGAGATAGAGCCTTGGGCTGCAGCTGAAGATATTTTAGAACCAAGGAGCTCATTGCATTGTTATATCTAATACTCGTATGGATCCATACCTAATGTTATAAATGCGGAAGTGTGTCTATCCGTCTCTCTGTCTGTCTGTAACGTCTTCGCGGCCAAACCTCTAAAACGATTTTGGCAAATTTGGAGTGGATATACCTTGGGTCCTGACAGTGGCGTAACTACAAGGTGGCAAGCCGGCAAAATGTCATGGGCCCCTGGCCGGAAGGGGCCCCCGATCAGCCTCCCTAGACAAGTGGCAAGTTTTTGTATTGGTTTGACATAGTGGAACGAAAACGAATTTGCCAGGGGCCTCGAACGGTATAGTTACGCCACTGGTCCCGGGGAAGGCCATAGAATAGTTTTTTATAACGGAGTGGCAGGTATCATCTAGTTAAGGTACAATATACTAGCACACGTACTTTAAAAAAACGGGGCACTGGTTTTAATTTTTATATGAAATTTTACGGCATTCTCATTAAAAATTATAGTTACGTCTTGAAGTTCTCCTGTTTTTGTTAACAATATGACTTAATAGTCTTTTAACATTTCCCATAGCTATTCTAATAATAAGTTTTTTCTTAATATCACAAAGAGAGCACTATTTGACACTAGGTTGTTAAACTTAAATTCTTTTGTGCATTGACGTACTATTTTCAATTTAGAATGCATTGACGACTTTAAATACCAATAGATTCTTCACAATCAAACTATAAAAGTCGTGAACTAAACAACGTGATTCCTATTAAGTAAATTAGAAAACTTTTTTGTGTTTTGAGCTTCTAGTGACAGGGTACCTAATAAAATTCGATGTAAAAGCATGTTGTAGAAATCGCTAATCACTGTTTCTAGACCTTACGTAACGTGTTAAAACTCTGACTAGAAAACAATTGGCTATTTGATCGTTCACTACAAAGTACAGAATTCAAAATCAACACCGAAAATTTATGAATGTAAAGTGATATTACTTTAGGGTGTAGTTATGTCCAGTTATAACCACTAATAGAGTTTACTGTGTAAGTAGCAGCGTTGAAAAAGTATTTTTTTACTTTTGTATAAGCGAATTCATAACAATATAAGGCTCTAGGGCATGACAATATAGGCTCCCTATAAAAAATTGTTTTAGTGTTCTACCACTTTCACAGTTCTCTATTAATAGTACATACCTACGAACCCTAAAGTTTTATCACTTTTGTTACACTTTGTACAAATTTTTAGCCTGTATTCGGATTTGAACTTCAATATCTCTGAACTTGGAATATACAAGTGAAAACTCAAGCAATTCGCATGTGGCGCCACCACTTTCTTGTCAGACTTTCAACTTTCCGCACCGGGTATTTTCGTTCTAGCAACACTTCACAATCCAAATCCAAGGTCACGGCACTACACTTCACTTCACTACTTACCGTCACTATCACTTGGTCCCGATCACTGGTAAATTAAAAAAAATAATTATCGGTTGAGGTTAGCGCGCCCCATGAGGAGAGCGTCGGCTTTGACCAGGGCGTGGGGGCTCGCAGCCGCCGTCTTTTATAAGCTCGTGCATGATCCCGGGCGATTTGCCAGCGTTTTTAACATATGAATTCCCAGATGCTTATTGCGAGAGAATAGAGTTCAATTTGGCACGGAATCGGCGGTACAATGGCGGTAATTGTGAATTGTCAAGTTCAGGACATCAGTTAAGATTTAGCATGACCTAATGAATTGTCTAATTCTTAAAAGTGGCCTAAAGAAGTCTTAAAGGGCGATAGCTACGACTCTTCTGATGCTTTCTATCAGGTAACCCGTTTACGCATTTCCCCCCAATTTTATATAAAAAATGTGCCTATATATTTCTGGTCAATTGATTTGATGTTTTAAGTATACAAGATACCTCCTTTAGTTATTATTACATCATTTTAGTCGAAACCTCAAAATGAAGAGTTCCGAGAAGCATATCTATATATTAAAACCCGAGCGGAAAACTTTGTACACCTTTTTATGAAAGAGGCGTACATGCAAAAACATGAAATTTCTTCCAGTTATAGTTGATATGGAGGAGGAGGGTGGAATACCAATACTATTTTAAAATATGCTTTAATCTTGCATATTTTTAACAAATAAAAAGCTACGCACAATACAATATGCACACAATAATATTTTGACATGACACGATAATCGTACACGAAATACTCTTTTGTTTATGGTTGATGTTTGTGATTTTTTAAAATAATATTTAATGGCCTGGTAACGAGACATAATTATACCATACCAATTGAAGTCTGTGATTGAATTGAGAATAGATTTTTAGAGCTCCTACACACGATGGATTTCAATATGATATGTTATGGTCGAATTTCGACCACAGGGCGACCTCTAGTACTTTAGAGAGGAATAGATATGCCTTTCCTCATGGTCTTTATATCAGTGTTAAATTTTATACTTATATATCTATCAGTCTGCGAGATTATCGCAAAGAAAGAAGTAAATAAACTATTTAGTATTATTTTTATTCTTCCTAAACGTGTGGACCGATTTTGGTGAAATCGTTTTTGTTTGTTCAAGGGGACTTGTGAATAATTTAAATTTGGTCTTTTTTTTATTTTGTTTTGTTCTACTGGTCTAGAAATCATCCAAAATCATCATTAAATCATTAAAAATGAACAAGATGAGTTCGTTGATGTCGTGTAGCACCTGCTACGGCGCTACAGCCTGTCTACGGCGTAGGCGCGCGTAGCTATCGCGTAGCATACGATAAATTTTTATGACAAGAGGAATGAAATAATTTGTGATATTATCATATTTTTACGTACCTATTTAAAACATTTTAAGACAAATTAATTTAACTAAAAGGACTCACTTCGGAGCTATTTGGGTTAATTTCTTTAAAGTTAGAAATTCATTGTTTTTTTGTCAAGCATTTCTCTTTGAAACGGTAAGAGATTTTCGATATTTTTTTACATTTCAAAAAGTCAACTGATTGTTTCTTTTTCGTTGAAAGGTTTAAATCGGTGTTGAAAGTTTGTATGGTAGTCCTCTGTGTTTGTAGAAAGTCACGTCTGAAATTTTTAAATACATAATATTTTATGCATTATGCTTTTTTGGAAAATATTAATAAAGTACTTATATTTAGTAACTTATGCATTCGGTTTCGCTTACGTTAGGATGTATTTTAATACTAACTTTCACCACCTGTTTTATCTCGCTGAGTAGAATTCATTGAGATCCTTTTTCACGGAAGCCTACATCATATCGTCTACCTGCATACCATATTTCATGCTGATCCGTCTAGTGGTTTAGGCTGTACGTTAACAGATTACTATATCAGTGAATCAGTTATTCAGTCAAACGAACTCAAATATAGAGAATTTTTGCATTTTAAATGTAGTATTTGATGCAGACAAAGCTGAAAAAAGAAGTTTAATCTAATAAATCCTTGTAAAACTTCACAGGAATCTTAGAACCGAAGAGGATTAAATTATTCTTCTGAGAACGTGCGCCGTTTTCAGATTCAAGTACCGTTTCATTGACACATCATCATCATTATGTAGAAGGAGCTATAAAAATATAATCTTTTCTCAATTCAATTATAGATTTCAATTTGGTGAAAAGGTCTCGGTATTAGGCCATTCAACTTTAAAAAAAACAGACTTCAACCATAAACAAAAGTGTATTTTGTGTATGATTATCGTGTCATGTCAAAATATTGTAGTTTGGGTATTGTAGTATGCGTAGCGTTTTATTTATTAAAAATATCTAAGATTAAAGCTTATTCTAAAATAATATTGATAATCCACGCTCCTTCTCCATATCAACTATAACTGTAAGAAGTTTCATGATTTTTACATCTTCGCGTCTTTTGTAAAAAGGGGTACAAAGTTTTCCGCTCGCGTATTAATATATAGATAATATCAATAAGAGTTTATAAATTCGTGACTTGTGGCAGCTTTTTGTCACGACAATTAACACAAACACTTTATTGCTACAGGTAGAAAGTGCGACAGGAAAAAGTATTGTAAGCGAAAAGCATACGGGGTGTAATAAATTAAGTGTTATTACTTTAGAGTATGTATTTGTCACTTATACAGAGTTCTTTGTGAAACTAACAGAGCTGAAAGATTTTTTTTAAATTTGTATGGACAAGACCTATACAATACACTTTCATTTTTCGATTTTAGCACTGCCACTTTTAAATTAAACTTTGTATATATTTATATTACATATATTTTTTTGGATGGAAAGCACCTGCCGTCGCCCATGGCCACTCGCGACATCCGCCGACACAGCACAACCCCGTTTCACGCCAGTTTTCTATAAGGAACATATACAACCCCTAATGTAATATCACTTAATTTTGTTACACCATGTATAATAAATGTTATTATGAGTGTTTTTAATTTGTTTTTAAAATAGTATTTTTGTTGAAGCTGATGTGTTACAGTGTCAAATGCTCAAGCCTTATGTAATAAACTATTTATTTTCTTAAATATCTTTATGCTACTTATTTATACTGAACAATAATTAATGCTGAGAATCTTGAAATTTAATATATGAAATTCTCGTTTCACAGTTTTCGTTGCCATACTCCTCCAAAAGGCTTGACCGACTTTGATGAAATTATTTTGTGCATCCCCCTAAATTATTTATATGGCAAAACAACGTTTGCCGGGTCAGCTAGTATATAATGTAATTGAAATGTATCTATTTTTTACCGAATAAAAATTTATTTCTTTGTCTGTTCCTTCTTAAAATTATTTCTTGTAGTTTTCGAAAACATGACATCATTAGTCGTCGTGTGCCACTAACAGAAAATCAATGAAACATCTGAAACAATTATTACAGACCCTATTTATAACATGCCAACTGTACAACCAGCTTCGCTTCGCTTATCGCTTCAGCTCCCAGATTCTGACAAATAAAGTAGCTTGATCAGAAACCGCAGTCACATACCATGGAGCGTTACATTAGAAAATTAAAATATCATACCAGTAGACATTTTGTCGTCACGTCAGAACAAAAATGATGCTAAAAATATCAATGAAAAATCGAAAGCGATCTCGCATATTCTCGTGTTGATGATTAAATAATGGCGACTTTTAAAAGAACATAGATTAAAAAAACCGCGACATTTGCGCGAATACTTTCTATTTTAAAAATAAACGTTAACGTAACGGAATATTTACGTAACCGATCACGTAGTTTGGCATGGCTCTGGTGTGACGTACGGCTGAGCACTGACGGTTATTAATTCTACAATCGGAAGATGGACACCTCTTAACGTTGAAACGTGCGTCGTATAAAGAAATAGTAGCTTTTTTATGAACACTAGGGGGCAAGGAGGGTTACCTGATGGAAAGTAACCGCAGTTACCCAGGGACACTTGTGATATCGCGAATAGGGAATAGAGATAGGGGATTAGGGAAGTTGGACCACCGGTAAACTCACTCACTGAACGAAACTACAGTGGCCGTGGTATCACTCCGGTCGAAGTGGCCCATTCGTGCCATAGGATGGCTCTCCCACGGCAGGGCCTTTTGACCAGACGGACCAAAAATATTTTTAAAATTGTACCTGTTTTATTATTACATGACCGTGAAGGCCCCATAAAAAGAATTTGTCATGGTCACTAATAGTTCTGAATTTTAAATAATAAAACTACTACTTTCTTTTTCCTTTATTTTCACGAACGATGGTTATGATAAAGTATTACGTACAGTTTTTGCAAAAAGCGTTTTAAAGAAATAATCCTATTTCCTGGCAGCCAGCCGGAATTCTCAGAGTTAATTGAAAGGGGCCGATGTCCAGTCAAAAATAGTCCAACGTGACCACCAGATTAATGGACGTGGCTTGATGATGATTAATGTTGATAACACGTCCGATCTGAGATAATAAACATTATTACATTAGCTATGTCCGCAAATCCGCAAAGAAGCGATCAGCTGACTCTGATGATGGTTCTTTGATGGACAGACGTGAAAAAGTAAATTCGAATGATGGAAAATTTTTGGCACATATTACGTAGGTATATCCTACTATGCAGTTTTACGTTTTATCAGAGAAGTTGATACGTAGACATAATAGGTCGGTCCTCATCTTCCTGTTAGTCAATTACTATGTTAATAAAATTTTACGAAAGTCAAGAAAATAAGCACGATCATAATATTATCAAGCTCAATGAGGACTTATTGAGCTTGATAATATTATTTAATCATCATACCAATCTTATAAAAAATATGTCCTTTGATGAAAATTAATTGTTGGAATATTTTTATAAAATTGTGCCAAAACTGAACAGGACCATCTGAAACTGACAAGTCTTCAGAAGGTCAGCCAAACCAGAAATGATCTGGCTTCCTAGTAGATATTAAACGTATTAAATTAATATTTTTGATGTTCTCCCATTAGTAACCCGCATCGTAATTATTGTAATGAATTTAAAGTAAGAATGAGCTATATATCATACATATCTATATCTTACTAGCTATTGCCCGTCTCCGTCCGCGTGGTAACTTTTCTCTTGAAATTTGTCAAACCTCATGGAGCCCAAGACAAGAAGAATGCAAAATGGTAAAAATAGCTTGGTGCGTTCTCGAGTTATATCGACAGAAACGAAAACCCGACTTATTTTTTTATAATAGATCTAGGTACGGGGGTACGTATAAAAAAATTGGGATTAGGGGTCCACAGCTGAAGTTAGTCCATGAAAATTGATCTGCATATGATAGCAAAGAGTAAAATTGTTAACCGCCAACCTAACCGAAGTGATTCTTTTTAGGTTATCCGCTTACCTAACCTAAGTGTCTCTTCAATGTGAGTGAAGTTAGGTTAGCAGCTAACCTAACCTAAGTGTCTCCTCAATATGAGTGAGGTTAGGTTAGCAGCTAACCTAACCTAAGTGTCTCCTCAATATGAGGGAGGTTAGGTTATCCGCTAACCTAACCTAAGTGTCTCCTCAATATGAGTGATGTTAGGTTAGCAGCTAACCCAACCTAAGTGTCCCCTAAATATGGGTTAGGTTACGTTAGCACCTAACCTAACCTAAGTGTCTCTTTAATGTGAGTGAGGTTCAGTTAGCAGCTAACCTAATCTAAGTGTCTCTTCAATGTGAGTAAGGTTAGGTTAGCAGCTAACCTAACCTAAGTGTCTCCTTTATATGAGTGAAGTGTTAAAGTCAGTCTGAGAATGAGGGACTGAATTGATGCCAGATTGAGTGTGTAAATTTTGTACTATAATTGGGGCAGCAAAATTGTAGACACTTTTTGTCACTGATGCCTTGTCCACACAGGTCGATTATTGTATTTGGCAAGTCTGGTATTGTCTGGCTGCACACGACGTGTCTGTCAAGTACACAATTAATCTTCAAGGGGAGGATACCTCAAACGTCTGTGTGAGTGACGAAAACTTCCACTTGTATCTGTCAGAATATGATGTACATGCTGATTTTTTTTTCTGACTACTGACATGTTTTGCTGGCATTATTTATTATAAAATCAGAAAAAAATAATACTAATAATAATAACATTTATTCAGCCTCAAATACACATTACATTACATTAAAACAGATAGTACAAAATATTACAACTAAAATATGTATATATAACTATAACTATAAAACATAATGAAGTGAGTTAGAAATTATTTAGTATGTCGGTGTAACACGAGTGCTGCCGAAAAGGACCTCACTCAGGTAAGATTGCGGCATATTACCTACACCGCGATCCCTGGTTTTCAGGGAGGCCTTTGTCGTCAACCGCCTGAAAGATGTACACTGGCGTCAGTGGGTGCAAAACCACATAAGATTAAAAATATATATATTATATAAAATATACTACATATATTTAATAGGTAAGTGATGGTATTACTTATATAAATTATCGATATAAAATAATAGTTAAAATTAGGCCTTTGTTTAAATGTGCTTGCGATTAAAAAATAAAACATGACGTCGCCAGCAAAAGCTATGGTTAGCTGGTTATGTGAAAGACAACGAAAAGTACCAGTTACCTACACAAATGTAATGGTGCGTAGCATATTTATGGCGATGATGATGATGATTTATGAAATTGATGAAGTGGTGGCTTTAAATAGTCTAGATAAAGCCGAAATCTATAACGATTTAACAGTTCTGTACATCACCTTTGGAACCAGATTACATATAAAATTTGAACAACCTGGAACTATATTCCATACGAAACCAACAGAATTTTGAAAATCGGTCCCCTAACGGCGGAGTAATCCGCGTACATATACGGTCGAATAGCGGTTAAATTTTTACTTATTTCCTCATTATACTTTTTTTTTATTGAGTTATACGTTTATTAACGTAATTCAGTTTTTTCGAACTCAATTAAAGCTGAGGAGAACAATCGAGAACCCTGATTTCATTTTACGTGTCAATTATTAGCCACTTACCGCCCTAAGCCCTTAACGAGGTGAAGGCTCTCTTAAGTAGACGAAAATGGAGCATTGTATATAAAAGGTATATATTATATATTGACATTAGCTATTTATAAGACGCGAACACTCTATTGTTGGTTTCGAGACAAGCTTTAGTTGTTGTTAAATGTTAAAATAAAGGCTTACTACAACTTTTCAGCCGGTTACCTTTCCTTTTGAGTACGTAAATCCTATACTCTATTACCTGGACCACAAATACAATACGTCCATTATTTTCTCTATCTCTATAAATTTTTCTCTCATTTTTCGTATTATTAGTTTTTATTATTAAATAAAAATAAGTCGGGTTTTCTTTCCTGAAGATATAATTCCAGAACGCACGAACCACATAGTCGCGGGCAATAGCTTGTTCAGTTATATAACTAACCGTTAACTTTAACTCGCATCAAAATAGACACTTATTAATCTTATTGAAAGCATTTCCACAGAACAGATAGATTTGCGGTACAGACTAGCTATTAATTATAATATTAACGCGGTAGTAAGTCATCTCAGTCGCCGTAAAGCGAACGTTAAACGTATTTTACGTCGATATGTAATGGAGGAAGTGCTCTGTTTTAGTTGCCATCGATTTTTTATGTAGTCGTATATTTTTTTGCTCAATGGCTCGTTAACTTTAATCTCGATGTAAATAAATTTGTTTTTGCGTTTGATTGGTAACAAATAGATCGCAAATTATTTTGTAGTTGTTTGATTACGATTTTCGTACTTACTACAGGTCAGCCTGTGGTCGAAATTGTTTTATGACTATCGTGTCATGTCAAAATATTGTAGTGTGCGTAACTTTTTTTAATTAAAAATTTGAAAAATTAAAGAACATTTTAAAATAATATTGGTATTACACTCTCCTCCTCTATATCAAATACAACCGGGAGAAATTTCATATTGTGACTACGTGTCTTTCTTAAAAAGGGGTACAAAGTTTTCCGAAGACATCCAAAGAGTCGCAAATGCGTTGCCGGCCTTTTATAAGGGAATAGGGAATGGAAATAGGGATAGGTGGATTAGGGCAATTGGGTAAACTCACCCACTGAACGAAACACAGCACTACGTCGTTTTACGCCAGCTTTCTGTGAGGCCGGGGTATCACTCCGGTCGAGCCGGTCCATTCGTGCTGAAACATGACTCTCCCATGGCAATGAGTATGCGTATTGTGTACTTGAAATCGGAAAACTAATATGGTACATATTGCATATAACGTACCAAGCGTAAACATCAGCGAAAAGACGTCAAAACAGTACTTAGCGTGCGGCAACATAATGTCATAATTTCCTCAATCAACAATGCCTGTTGCACGGAGTTGTAAATAATATTCGGTTTTATAACTCGGCTACAAGGGCCGGCAGGTGAACCTGGACGTCGGCCAACAATAGTCCCACGCGCATACTCCACCTACTGACACGGAAACACCCATCGTATTTTCAACTCTACCAGCCAAACACCAAAGTGTATTCTCCAATGCGCCGAGGGCAGAAAATGTAGAAATTAATGTCCATATCTCTGTACAGCCATCTGCTTTGACCGGTATATTTTTAAACTTCCAAATTTAGCGCGAGCCTATCACAGTACATATTGTGTTCCAAAGTGTTTAATGCCAGTCTAGTTGGGTGTTTTTATTCCTAATTCCTTAAATTTTGGCGAAATAGAGTAATAAAATATGCACACAAAAAATTAACGGCGAACCATTTTTTGAAAGTATTTCTGTAAATATCATCTTGAAAATTTTGTACTATCTTCGTCTTAAGGCAACCAAAACTTTGTGTGGTAGCCATATCTAGGCATACCAATACCTGTGTCTATTGCACTGATACTGATGGTGACTTATATATATATATATATAAGTCACCATCAGTATCAGTGTATATAAAATGGTTTACCTACGAACTCGTTACTTGAAGGTTTCTGTCTTTGATAGCTATTTTAGAGTTCCGTTCTTTTATATGATCGTTTGACGCCTCTAAGGACATTTTGATAAAACTGGATACAGCGTCAGTATCAGTAGACACATATTTTATTGAATAAAAATTTACACATATCATATATTTTTAATTTACTAACAAATTATTATACACATAAAATTCCGAAAGCGTGATGAACTTACAACAAACAAAGGATATAGGCGAAAAGCCCATAGATGACCCTATTTTTAATAAAAAAAACCATAACTTTGTAACATGATAACGAGGCAAGAGAGGAGGAGACAGACAGCAGCCACATTTATATTATCAGTAGATTAAACAGATTCGTATCATAACAAGTGTTAGTTTTCTGCATCACGCCTTGTTGAGCATGCGACAGGTTTAAAATTGAAACTTTTGTTTTGCTCTACATCTGCGTGTCAATTACTTCACTGTTGAACAAAGTACAGGCAAACATTGTCTCAAAGACACTTTAGTTTAATTTTAACTGCAGAATGGTGAAAATAATGCTTTATATAAAATTCGTTTCTTGTACGCACAGCAAGGAAAACTGCAAGTATAAAACTATCCTGCGATAAGTTATTATGGTATGAAAACCATTGTGACTTATAGTTAACCTCTAGTAATTTCATTACCCGACTACGGCGATGCAAAAAGGAGGGTTATGATTTTGACCTGTATGTATGTATGTGGGTATGGTGGTTCACCTGTTCCCTCGTAACTTTAAAACTTTTATCCTATTTGAACAAATGAGTGTTGTTAGAAGCCTTTCCATTTAACGCGGTGCGGCTTTGAGCAGTTACATGGCGTCACGTTAATTTATGTGTCGTGGCCGCTGGCAGCGATGATCTGATTATTAAATTTGGAGTTAGAGGAAGAGTCGATGGCTTCCGAATATTTATATGTGCTATTCGTGAGTAGAGCTCCTTGCTAGATCGTTTAAAATGACTGAAAGTGGGTTTAATCGTATTCGTTATTTTGTGAATTACGATAACGTGTATTGTTTTGTAGCAATAAGATCATAAATATTGATTATTTCAACACTTTTATTTCTATATATAGTGAGTTATGATTTTCTTTAAAGTTAAATACGCCAACTACATAATATTGTAAAGAAAAAACAACTCTATACCAAATATATTAAGTCATTTCATTGTATACAATATTCTAAGATCTCGCAATTTTTGCTGAAACAATTTTCGCAACCAGAATATTGTAAGCGCGTCATAATATAACCTATTAAAATACTAGCAGTCATGTTTCATAGCTTCTAGGTTTTTCATCGAAAGCTACATCGTATTTTATATAAAGAAAAATAAACATTCAATAATATACAATAATCCCACTCTTTAACGGTGGATTTTTGCACAGCAAGCACCAATTTCACGCGTAAGCTTACAAAATTGTATTTTCATTTTACACCTAAAAGGTACTGATAATTTCAGGAGTGCTAGGAGCTATATGAAGATGCTTATTTTTATATAACTCCTGAACGCATGAACCGATTTCGACGTTTTGCGGAGCCCGAGAGCATTCGCTGGAAAGGTCTCGGGCTCCGTAAGGCTTATATAGCAAGATAAGCAAAAAAAAGCAGGAAAATAATAATTCTCATCTTTTTGCTTCGCGAACGTCGCGGGCAACAGCTAGTTTTAATATAATTTTGAAATTCTTAATTTTATCTATAAGTACTCAGGTAATTTTTTCCAAACCATTAAGAGAATTATTCCCACATTTAAAGATTTGTCATTACAAATTTTCATTAAAAATTCATCTATATCATAATTATATGTATACATGTATAATCTAAAATTTGATATAGCTATATTATAAGTCCTATGACGCAGTATTTAGTTCTTATCAGAGTTTTTATGGCTATCGACACGAGCAAGCGAGAGAGGGTCTACCATGAGTATAAAGCAATAGTATTTGTCGATACTCGATAGAGACTACGTAAATATTTAGTATGGCAGTTTTAGTTCCGCAAGTGACCGCGAGAGGCACTGTAAAATTTTACCATACTAAAAATTAACTACGTCGCTATTCGGTATCGACAAAGAACATTGTTGCAAACTCATGGTAAAGCTACAGTAGTCTAGACTATAGTTTATTTTAAAAACATAAAGAAAACAACTTACTTTCTAAACCAGATCGATTTTTTAGCAATTAAGATAAAAAGTCTTGGATAAAATCTTTAGTAGAAGTAACAAAACCATTTGTTGACTATAAACCGTAATTACTTTAATTTGCTTTTAACATGTTTTGTAAAAACGTAACAATAATTACATTTGACATTGAGAGATGGGCTGATTAAACATTGCAGATATATATGAACTTCTATAAAATTCGTTTTTATTCTATCATCGGCGTGCTTTATCTAGGGCCGTTCTAGTCGTGAACTTGTGATTACGATAGCTCAGTGCTTAATGACACAGAATAGGATTATATTACATACAGAATTCGCACTCCATATAAACGGCCGGAAAGCTGTCAAACCGACGCGCCTCGATCTCAATCTAATCTCAATCTAGATACATACGCGAGTAATACATAGTGGCGACATTTGGGAAATGGAAAATCGTAAGAAGCGGAAAAATCTTAACGTGTATTGTGCTGTATATAGTTGCCTAAAAGCAGCACTAACTCTCCCGGAATTAACATATTTTACACATTAACGGGAAATCCCGAATAAATAAATATTGTTATATTGAGTTTGCTGTGGACATCAATGAAAATTATCCCAGATTGTCCTTATAGATATAGAGAATAAAATAATAATTTTGAGTCGAAGACATACATCCGTAAAATTTGTATTACCGATAGAATTCATATATTGGACGATACAATTTCGTTTTGATATGTCAGATAATAAAACTATTCTTTAAAAAAAAACAAAAATCCCGGCTGCTAAAAAAACTAAGAAAAAAAGAACCTATCACGCTTAAATTAGTTTAACTTAAAAATTTAAAGTGCCGCATGCGGTGACAAAAGTAGTTTTGGTAGATATTTCTGTGTCCTGTACTGAATAACAGATTAGTTTGTCCCCGTCTGCAGCACTTTAAATTATTAAGTTAAACTAATTTATATATATTATCTAAATTTTTGCATACTAGAGGTCGCCCTGTGGTCAAAATTCGACCATAAATATTTAAATCTATCGTGTAGAGGAGCTATAAAAAAGTATATTCTATTGTAAATTCAATTTTACACTATAATTTGTCATACAGGTCTCGGTACCAGGCCATTCAATTTAATAAAAAAACATAGACTTCAACCATACACAAAGGAGTATTTCGTATATGATTATCTTGTCATGTCAAAATATTGTAGTGTGTTTTATTAATTAAAAATATCCAAAGTTAAAGCATATTTTAAAATAAAATTGGCATTCCACACTCCTCCTCCATATCAACTATAACTGGGAGAAATTTCAACTCTTACAACTACGCGTCTTTCGTAATAAGGGGTACAAAGTTTTACGTTGGCGTATTAATATAAAGATAAATCTGTTTTTCTCTTAGTTTTATACTTTTTTAACATTTCATGTTTTTCCGTGTAGTTTTCAATTGTACATCCATGTCTTCCACATAAACGTACGTCATACAACCATTGTAAAACTTTTTTAACGCCACGAGTTGAATTAGCTGCGTGTATAAATAACTAGGCCGGTACGGTTCGATTACAAAATTTTATTGAGTTATACCACAGAACACAGCACGAACCAGTAACCCAACTTAGATGTGTTTTAAAATTTATAGGTTTTATACGTGCTGTCCCCGCGGTGTTACCCGCGGCTTATGTCACGTCACGGGAGCGACGGAAACGGGATAAAAAGTATCCTGTGTCCTTCTCTTTGTTCTTAGCTACCTCCCTAATAATTTTCAGGCTTTAGCTTTAGTTAAGTTACTAAAATCGATTCATCGGTTCGGTCATGAAGAGGAGACAGACCTAACATGATGACAGTTGCACCCACTTCCATTTATAAAATTGGTATGCGTAAATCAACTACTAATATATTTAAAGATATTATGATAGTTAAGCCAATAAGTATCGATTATATAAAAATAAATCGGGTTTTCCTTTCTGACGCTATAACTCTAGAACGCAAGGACCGATTTCGACAATTATGCATTCATTGGAATGGTCTTGGCCTCCATAAGGTTTATAGCTAAGAAAATTCAGGAGAAATTTCAAGAGGAAAGCAGGAAAACAGCGTGGTTTTTACGCGATTTTTAAATTAAGCGCGAGCAAAGCCGCGGGAAAATTATTAACAATTATCATTATCAAATGTATATAAAATACAGGTAGATATGTAGTAAAGAATTATCAGAAACAAAAGTATTGAATGACGATAATTTTGTGTAAAGCGTGGCTTTACATTAATCAATTTTATATTATGTTGCACCCAAAACATATTAAAAACTATTTCCCCGGTAGTGTCCAGATTTGCCTGACCTTCGTGTCGTTGCTTATGAAATTAGTTCTTTTTATTTAAAGCCTAATATTTGAAAATATCTACAATCAAAGGATAGTAAAGTGCCTTCACACACCTTATTGTTATAGCGACACTTAAGAGGTGCTTTAAATAATAATTAATAAAAAAATACTTGGCAACAAGCCATGGTCTTCACAAAAATATGCATGGTCATAACTTGTATGCAAACTTTGACAAATATTTTAGTTTCCCGTCCTTTCGAACTGTCAAATTGCTAAAACCTGACCTGCAGGGCTAAAAAGGGTCACATAGCAATATTGTTAAGAGCAATTCATTTTGTCATTTTTCTTTCAAAAAGCTACTAATTTTGCAAAACAAGAATTCCACAGTCAATCTAAATTGATGTTGAAGCAAATATTTTATTAAAACTATTCGATATTATGACAGAATATACTGGAATGAATGCAGAGCAATTCCTTTGCAATGTTGCTTTTACGACCTTTTCGGCCCTTCTGTTTCACCGCTTTCCGATTGGTGTTGGATAGGCTACCCACTTTTTTTTTATAGATGTTGTATGGAGAATCTGTGTCGAGTAATTTTCTACAGCACTAATACACTATAGAAAATTACTCGAAATATTCGGAAATTTTCCTCTTTTATCCAGGATAGTCAACACAGTCGCGCAGAAGCATGAAGATTTGAATACGAATAATAATTTTGAGCTTTAAAAAGCCCAATTTTATCCCTCATTTGGCCGGTTTGCCACACTTAATCGGGCGCTGGTGAACCTTTAAATAAGAACAACTAATTAATACGTTTTTATGAATACTAGAGGTCACCCTGTGGTCAAAATTGTAACAAAAATGTATTTCTCAATTTAATCACAGACTTCAATATGGCGTAAAGCTCTCGTTACCAGGCAATTAAATTTATTAAAAATATCACAGACTTCAACCATATACAAAAGCGTATTTCGTGTATGATTATCGTGTCATGTCAAAATATTGTAGGGTGTGTAGCGTTACATTTATTGAAAAAATGCAAGATTAAAGCATATTTTTAAATAATATTGGTATTCCACGCTCCTCCTCCATATCCACTATAACTGGGACAAATTTCATGCTTTTACATCTAGTCCTCTTTCGTAAAAACGGTTACATAGTTTTCCGCTCGTGTACAATTATATATATTCTCAGTGGTAGTGACACTCATCTTTCTTATTCCATATTATACCGACTCGGCGACTGCTGCTACCTGGGGGTGTATTATGACCATTACAAACCTGCATGGTTCCAGGCAATTCAATGTACGGCCTTGTCATTTTTTCGTATCACAAGGTCTTATTAGAATAATAACTGAATTAATACTAGTTTGGCTGTCTATGAATGGATTTTAAACATGTTAGTGTCACGTGACTGCTGACTGGCTGGAACTTGGCTGGGAATAAGAGATCATAATAACCCCTCAGCACGCCACAGAAGAGAATTCAGTATGATGGAACGTTTACAGAATCTCTGTATACGTATTATAAGTGTTCGTCCTACCTTTCTTCGCAGGGCTGCGGGAATTTCTTTTTAGAAACAACCTGATCTCTTGTGTCGGCGCATGTCTAAATTCTTTTACAGGGTATATGCCTCGGTGTTCGGCAGTACATTTGAATTTAAATAGTTCAAAAGACTAAGAAGTTTAACAGCTGTGTCGGCGATCTTGACAGCACATCTTGTGTTGATTCCAGTCCGTCACTGCGTCGAGTTTGTTTGGATGTTGGAACTGTACAATTTTGATTTGCTATTTCTATTTTTACAGACAGCAACACCTACGTAATATGTGCGGTTATAATCTCGCTACTATTACAAAATGTGAAAAATGTATGTTACTGTCTTGCTCCAAGCTACGGAAGATACTTACCAGGAAAAATTGATTATTTCCTTGACATATTCTGCCACCTTTCTAAATTTATATTCATTTATGTATACAGAAAGTATTCTGACGATGCAGGCTTAGCTTAAAAATAATCTTTTCTATTACCTTAAGGGTGTTCTATACAGCGTGAACAAACATCACGCAAAGGTGATGATGCAATGTATTTTCAATCTTACGCCATGAACTGAAAATGCATTTTAGATATTAATGTTGTAAATGGTCATGTTTGACAAACCTTGATGTCAAACACGACCTTGATGCACTCCAAATTGCACCCTCAGTCCATGGCGTAAGATTTAATTGAGGGTGCATATTAGATATTAATGTTGTAAATGGAGTAAAGCTATTTTCAATCGTCCGCCATGAACTGAGGGTGCAATTTGGATGTCATTAAAGTGCACCTTTGCGTGATGTTTGTTCCCGCCGTGTAGGACCACATTATTTTAAATGCTGTGTCCCCTGCGTGTGTGAGCGATCAGACATATTTCAAGGCTTTGATAAAAAACGTTGATTGATTTCTAACGTAGTGCTCTTCAGAAGTAGTCCAGTGCGTTTACAACCTGCATCAGCCCGTTTCAACTTGTATCAACCTGTATTCATAAATTTGTGGAACGAGGTTGAGTTCGAGTGGTCTGGATGAACAATCGTCTAGTCTCTAGCCGGTCTCTTTGATAATGACTTGGTCCCTAATAGTTATCAACAGTTGTCGTGCTGAGTAAGTAGCATAGACCTAGCAAAGTATACTAATATAAATAATATAAAGCTGAAGAGTTTGTTTGTTTGAACGCGCTAATCTCAGGAACCACTGGTTGGAATTGAAAAAATGTTTGTTGGTAAGTTCATTTATCGAGGATGGCTAGGCTATACAACATCACGCTAAGACTAATAGGAACCGAGCAGTAATGTTGTAAAAAACGGGAAAATTTTTATTGTTTTACGCTGACGTAGTTGTGGGCTACAAATCGATTTTTACACACTAGTAAGCGTTAAATATACATAGCAATAGTTTTTTTTCTCACTGTGCGCGTTCAATCCGCTTTCTTACATTCCATTTCTCTTTATAGGGCTGCTGTAAGAAATAAACAGTTCTTTGTGTCGTTTTTCCATGTAAATTGTAATGTTTTAATATTACTTGGGCACAATAAATTGTTAAGTAAAAAAAAAAAAATACAAGCTGTACTCTGCGGTAGTAGTACCCGCGGCATATAGAATCTCTAAAAGTATCTCCATACCAAATTTAGCGAAATTAGATCAGTGGTAATAAAAAGACAGACAGACAGTTATGCATTAGTACGGATTTGACCACTATGACCGACTTTCCATTAAGTAACAAATACGTAGCTAGCAATAATGTCTGGTTGTCCAGCTGTTTTCAAATTGACAGAACACAGAAATGTCGTTAGAGAAAACAAATCGTGTGTCAGCTACAAGAATATTATTTCTAGCTACCGACCTTACAACAATAGCGATAAGGTTCAAAATGATCGTACAGAAGCGGTAATGGGTACGTAACATGTGACAATTTTACCAACAAAACGAAAATATTCTTTACGTATTTCCAAAGGTCAGAGCGTGTGTTGAATTCGACCCTTGTAGCTAGGGTTGCCAGATCTAAGCTTATAATTTCCCGGACATTCCCAGAACTGTCCTGGCTATTCTCAAAAATGTCCCGGTGATTCCGTTGAATCAGAGTTTTGGTCTCTAATCCAAAACTAAACATTGTTGAAAGTTGATGAAAAAATAACGCGTGGTAACAAAGATGAGAATTGTTATTTTGTATAAAAAATTAAAATACGCTTATCACACCTAGTGACAGTGATAAAAAACAATTGTAACAGCAGAAGAGTTACAAAGACTATGCCAACCTTTTTAAAAAATATAAGGGCCAGGTTTTGGGCCTTTAGTAAGCTCAAGGATAATAATTAAAAACTATAAAAATTATTCACTTCAGACTATCGATATAATTTGTAATTATTTAATGTTCCATCTTCTTAAATTCGTTTATTATGTATTATGTATATATATTTAATATGTATGTAGGTATATGTGTATGTATTATTAGGTATCATTATGTATATAATATTATAAATGGCACATTGACATAAGCCTTATATAATTATGTTTCTACCGGTGGTCGCCTGGAAGAAATTACTAATTAGTAATAAGGCCGCCATTGTGTTATACATACTTTAACGTTTTAAAAATGATAACAATAAAGAATATTTATTATTATTTATTTATTACTGTTACAGGGCGTGATGCAGGGCCCGACGTACGCGTTATGCTACTCCACGATAGTGGGCTACGCGGCGCACGTCGCCCCCGAGGGTTACTCCGCTACCGTGCAGGGCATCGTCGCCGGCATGGACGACGGCGTCGGTGAGTGGGGCAAAACTGGTGGTGGACCAGAGCGCTTAGTAAATTGCATCCAATCGTTTTGATAAAAGAGCTTTGATGATGAGGCTTCGCCAGGGACATGGCGCCTGAGTTACGTTATGTCTAATCTCATATATTTTTTAAAACTTCTATATCAAAAATTGAGATTGCAATTTGACTCGTGGTTGAAGTGTATTGGGCAATTGTAAATGTAACGAATAAACGAAACGAAAAGCGATGTACGATAGAAAAACGTTTAACATTCCGTATCCACCAATAACAACGTAGATTATGAGTTAATGGTTTTTGTAGGCTGATGTAAGCCGAAAACATACGAATTTTATTTATAATTTTTTTTTTGTGATATTTAGGGGGCAAGTGAGCAGACTAGTTACCTGATGGAAAGCAACTGCCGTCGCCCATGGACACTCGTAACATCCGAAGAGTTGCAAGTGCGTTGCCGGCCTTTATGAGGGAATAGGGA
>JAOTAV010000027.1:2820785-2864842 GCA_026546445.1 Cyclargus thomasi | reverse complement strand
TAAAATTTAGTGACTACTTAGTAAGTAGTCACTAAATTTTAACTTGCCACTTGCTACTAAATTTTGTGTTCACATGCAATTAAAAACTTAAAATTAAGTTAACATTTTAATGAAGTTAAAACTTAATACGTGTAAACATAGACAAATTATATGGTATATTTCTTTATGGTGTAAACAAGACATAACATCAAATACCAAAAAATAAAATACATAAATTAAATAATGAAAAGGGATTTCATACAACAAACATGTTTTTTGCCATTTTATTTATTTTGATATAAGATGTCACTCTGGAACGAAATCAGTGGCGTAGTGGCGCCACCCCCCCCCACCCTACGCCACTGAATAAAATAATTTAGGTACATGATACATACTAATTTTTATAGATATCACCAAAGCCGATTGTTCGGAACCCGAGGAACCTGTTCCTTTCAACGAAGAAGAAGACCTAATACACAGCGAGTATTCTGCTGGGTCGCTGGTGGTAGCCAAGCTACCTGGGTGGCCGTGGTGGCCAGCGATGGTGGATGACTGTCCCGACACTGAACAATATTACTGGCTGGATGGCTTCTCAGATATTCCTGTTAGTTTTTACTCATCTTTTAGCAGATAGGCAATTCCTGTGACTTTTATTTTTCTTGGTTACTTCTTATGGGTGCGCGCATCAAAGATGCGAATGCGAAAAAAAATTCTAATTCAACAAAAGTTTATCCTAAAGGATGAATTGGCTTAAATAACTTTTGTCCTTGTCAATAAAGGCATCTGTCTATATAGCCACATACGTCAGATATATTGACTTGCTTTTTCCCGCTGCTACGCTCGCATTAAGAAGTATTTTCATAGAAATTTTCAACCACTATTTTACCCTCTGGAAGTAAAAATTTATAAAACGCTTAAACAAGTATCCATTTATTTTAAATCAGCAGCTCAAAAATAAAATTTTAGGTCTCCAACTTAAGAAATGACGAACTTGCGTGGAAAAATTTATACAAACTTTAACTCCTTTTTCACCCTCGTAGGGGTAGAATTTCAAAATTGCTTAAAATTATTTATTTATTTTAAAATTTTATGTCTTTATATATAGAATTTTTAAAATTCCTGTCATAGCGGGTATCTACCCAATGATACAATCCTATTCACCAAATTATATGAATCGGTCAGGTCTTGTTATTGCTATTGGTAAGGCAACCCTGCTTGCATACTATGACCATCTTGTTCATTTACTTAGGCATTTAATATTTTCTAGACATTCTACAACGTTACATTTTTCGATACCAACGATGTAACTCGCGCCTGGGTAGCTCCGGAACAGTTGAAGTCCTATGCAGATAGCCAAGTGCTTTTGCAGAAATCGTTGAAAAACAAAAAATATGGAAAACGCATAAATGAAGCAGTGAAACAAGCAGACGATGCTGAAACATTACCACTAGATAAGAGGCTAGAAAAATATAGTTTCATAACTAAATATAGAGGTAACATATTGTGCCCGAAGAAAGTTACTAAGGAAGAAATTCACAAATATAACAATATATTCAAAAGGAAGTATAAAGTAGATTTGCCATGTGAGTATTCTGATTCAGAAGATTCTGCTAATGTTTTCTTAAGCGATATTTCAAAGCAAGATGATATTAAAAATAAGAAAGCAAAGATAATAAAGTATACCCAAGATGATAGGACTGATATTGAGGAAAATACTAAAGTGTCCAACGAAACAAATGCTTTGTTTAAAACTTTATCTTTAACAGACACTGATGCTAACAATAATATAGAAACATTCAAGAATTCTTCAGTGAATGGTAAGTTAATAAAGTTAGAAGCGCAATTGAAACAATTCAGATTTATTAAAGGGCCATTATTTACTTAACAAAACTTTCTTTATAATTTATAATGTTTATGTTGTAGATTTTACTGCAGCTTTTACTACTAACGAGATATTGCAGCAACACCATCGGATTCCAACGCCACCTAGTGATGATTTCGATTTTTAACTGTACTCATGTTTTATTGAAATAAAATATTTTATTAATTTTTGACGTATAAATGGTGTTATATTTTGTATTCCTCGAATTTCTAAACTGATTATCTAGTTATGTTACTTCTTTAAATGAATGTGGCTGAAGGAATCGTGGAAATTAAAATACAGCTGCTAGAACGATAAAATACACCTAAGTGCGAGTTGGACTCGCACACGATGAGTTCTGTGCTGAGCAAAAATTGGGAATAAAAGTATTTAAGTTTAATATCTTTAACTAACAATATGATCAATTCGTACAAAACCAACAGAAAAAACATAAACCAACTTACAAAAAGGTGCACCCACCAAAAACATTTTCAATTTCCATGTACAAAATGTTGCCAAGACCATAATATATTTCGTGAACCGTGCGCGTGCCAAAAAGTAGTCGTAAGTAGTGAAGTTTCGAACCTTATACGAGTATAGTCCAAAATACCAAATCAGCCTTAATTTTACGCTTAATTCTTTAGGTACATATAAATGTTTTTGATAGGATTTTATTTTTTGTATAACACCTTAATTTTTTTATTTAAATTTTATTACTGACTAGTAAAATATAAATTCAACTAAGTATTTTGTTAAAAAATAGCAAAAAAGAGTAAAGACACGTTTTTTGTATGGGAGCCCCTCTTATTTTATCTGTTGCTGTAGTGGCAACAGTTAAACAAAATCTCTGAAAAGTCTCTAGCTTTTGCCTAATATAGATAATATACCCCTTATTTGTGCTTTTGCCGTTCTCGAGATACAGCCAAACAGACAGACATCGAAGTTTTAGTAACAGAGGCCCGTTTTTAAATATTGGGTACGGAACCTTAAAAAAGGAAATATGAGTTAAATGGTTCTTTTAAAGGGACGAATAAACAAATTACAAAAGCCTCTTCTATAAATTCATACAGAAAAAAAGTAGATGTCAAATTCAAGTATTGAATGGTTTTGATTTTCAGAAGAATTTCACTAAATCAAAAAATTATAGGACTCTCTAGAACGTTATAAGATAATTTTAAATAAACAGTGAACTTTCCGTATTTTGTTGGCCTTATAATTTTGGCCGTAATCAAAAAGCAACATGACATTATCATTTGCTAAAAGTTTGGTTAGTCCAGGTAAGGTCTATCCTTCTTTGATATATAATCTTAATTGATATAAAAGTGGATATTTTATTATATTAATTTATTTTAAACCTTTGTTACTGTTAGTTTTATAATACAAGATCTTTTTAAGGTACATTATAATTTTTATAAGTGAAAGAATATTGCTGAGATAACCTTAAAACTTGTTATGTAAAGATGTCGCCGATTTAACAGCGAATGCATGGATGATAACTAATAAATAGATTTGATGTAAATTTTCAGCCATTTTTGACCATGTAGAGTTAGGTTTGGAAGATCTCTAAAACTTCTTGACATCTAAAAATGTTTGAATTTTCAGCTTTCAAACTCTTATTGAAACAAAACCAAAGCTCTATTTTATTGGGGAGTGCTGGTTTACCGACTCTATCGCCTTTGAGCATAATCTTGCGGAGGAACTATGCTGAAAAGCAAGTGTTTGAGCGTACAAAACCTCACTGCAATGTTGGCACAATAGGTCATGTTGATCATGGAAAGACAACCTTAACTGCAGCCATCACTAAAGGTAAAATATTTTTTTTTTTTGCATAAAAATTACTTATTAAGGAGGTGTACTGAATTTACATATAAAGGGAAAACTTTGATAAGAAGCATCAAGTCTATATTTAAAGATAAGATGTTAGAAGTTTGATGCCAATATTACACAATATTCCACTTTTCCTACTAATATTAATAATTTTTTATAAAAATCACATCTGGTCTCACTACAAAAATCATTACAATTAGTAAATACAAGCAGGGCGAATAGTGAAAGTAGATTGTTTTGTTAGTGTTTTCCTGAATTTCCAATAATAACCAAGAGTTTAATTTAATATATAATCAGTTACATATGGTTTTGTTTGTATTGACAGTATTATCTGATCTCAACCTCGCACAGAGTAAGGGTTATGCGGACATTGACAATGCCCCAGAAGAAAAAGCTCGTGGTATCACCATCAATGTCGCCCATGTTGAATATCAGACAGAAAACAGACATTATGGACATACTGATTGCCCTGGACACGCTGATTATATTAAGGTATTTTATTTTTTGTTATATAAAACTTACAAGACTTAAATTTATTTTAATACAGGTAAGTCAAATTTTGATAAGAATATTTATTATTCATGTGCTCATTGTACTTGTAACAGTTATTTATGTGTAATCTATGATTTTCAGAACATGATAACTGGTACAGCACAAATGGATGGTGCAATTCTTGTGGTAGCAGCTACAGACGGTGTGATGCCACAGACAAGAGAGCATTTGCTGCTCGCTAAGCAGATTGGCATTCAACATGTTGTGATATTTATTAATAAAGTGGATGCAGCTGATGCTGAAATGGTGGAGCTTGTTGAAATGGAGATCCGTGAGCTAATGACAGAGATGGGCTATGACGGCGACAAGGTTCCAGTTATTAAAGGTAAGATTAAAGTTGTTTAGAGAAATGGTAGGAGCTTAATTTACTGCACTAATTATTAGGCATTTGGATTTTTGTTAATTTGGTATTTGGATAATTGGTTGTATATGCACCAAAATTTTGCTTACTGTGTTGTTGTAGGCTAGGGGTAAAGTATTAAGTAACAAAAAAAATCTATTACATCTTTGTTAAAGTAATGTGGTTACATCAATCAAATAAAATTTTTGTTTCAGGTTCAGCTTTATGTGCTCTTGAAGGCAAAAGCCCGGAAATCGGTGCTGAAGCAATCAATCAGCTACTGAAGGAGGTTGACAGTTTCATCCCAACTCCAGTGCGTGAGCTGGACAAGCCTTTCTTGATGCCAGTTGAATCCGTACATACTATTCCTGGACGTGGTACTGTTGTCACCGGTCGTCTGTACAGGGGTAAATATGTTTCTAAATCTGCACAGAATTTAAATATACATACATTTTTGAATAGGTTATTTAGTTGTTTAATCTCTTTTTTATAATTTAAGGTGTGCTAAAGAAGGGAACAGAATGTGAAATTGTTGGACATGGAAAAGTAATGAAGACAACTGTTACTGGTGTTGAGATGTTCCACAAGACTCTAGAGGAGGCTCAGGCTGGTGACCAGCTTGGTGCCCTCGTGAGATCCATCAAGAGAGAGCAGATCAAACGTGGAATGGTCATGGCAAAGCCTGGCACAGTAAAAGCACACGACAGTATTGAAGCAGCCGTTTACATTCTAAGCAAAGACGAGGGTGGTCGGTCCAAACCCTTCACTTCCTTTATCCAACTCCAGATGTTCTCTATGACCTGGGACTGTGCTTCTCAAGTCACCATCCCTGACAAGGAAATGGTTATGCCTGGTGAAGATGCTACGTAAGTAATATAACCGAAACAAATTTTTAAGGAGACAGATTTATCTTGATTTTTGAAAGTTAATTTGCATGTTTTTTTAATGTTACATAATTTTTATTAAGATAAATTTCTCTTAATGTTACCTAAATTTTTATTTTATTGCAGACTGCATTTGAAACTTCTCAAACCTATGGTGTGCGAGCCTGGACAGAGATTTACGCTGCGACTTGGAGACATGACACTGGGTACAGGAGTCATCACTAAAATTAACAAGAACTTAACTGACGACGAAAGATTGAAACTGATGGAAGGCAAGAAGGCCAGAGAAAAGGCTGCCGCAAAGAAGTGAATGCAATAAACTTATATTAGGATAGTAGTTATTATTGTACGCATTTAATTAATCAAAATAAAAAACATCAAACAAAATTGAATTATATCTTTACCAATCCCTAAGGCCCTATCATCTCACGGTGAACTAATGCATATGAACGTGGTCAGATATAATCTTTTAAATCTTAGGAAATGTTTTAGAAGAACGCGATTTATAATTTTAAATGCAAAAGTTAATTTTTCCAAAAAAAACTGCTAAACGAATTTTTAACTTATATCAACACCAGAGAATTTTTAACTTAATAATACGGTTCGTGCGCGACAAAACTAACTTTTGCACAACAGACTTCAATGATATGTAGGGGGCATGCAAGAAAACGGGTTACGTGATTGAAAGCAACTGCCGTCGGTCCGTCGTCCACGATACTCGTAACATCCAGAGTCGCTAGTGCGTTGCCGGTCTTTTAAGAGGGGAAAGGGATAGGGGATATTGCGCCACCGGTAAACTCACTTACTGGACGAAACGCAGGACAAACGAAACGCAAACGCAACAACACCGTTTCACCTCAGTTTTCTGTGAGGCCGTGGTATCACTCCGGTCGTGCCGAAGCAAGGCTTTGCCACGGCAATGAGCATCTGTATTATGTACTTGAGTTCAGAAAATATCTCATTGTTACACGTCTGTACCTGAGCTTGAACCTGCACCCTCTCAAGCGTGAACCAAAGGTCTTAACCCACTGGGGCATGGACACTCAAAGGAGTTGCAGATGACATTCAGTATTTTAGTATTATCATAGACCAATTATTTTATATAATTGGTATAATTTCTCTATGGTATTATGAAAATTCCTTTGGATTTTTATTGGTCAACCACAGGATCTACTAAACGGATTTCGATAAAATTTTGTAAACTCGAAAAATAAGATACAGTTACATCGTACAAGCTCATTCCGCATAATAGTAGAGCATGAGAGATATTTTTTGTTCCACTAGTATTTTTTAAGGGGCAATGTTACTAACTACAACAGGGTCACATTAACTAGACACTTGACCTTGGTTGGAATGTAAAAAAAACAACAAAATATCCAAAAAACAGCAACAGAAAATTAGCCAATTGTTACCTTGTATCGGTGTTGATATTTTACCTAGTTTTCTGTTGTTTTTTGACATTGTTGTATCGTTTTTTAACATTTATTTATGGTCAATTCAAGGTCAACTATTTAACGATAAAAGTTGCAAATTACAATATTTTATATTTTGCTAATCGTTAAATCTAGACATTTGAAGACATTATGAAGTTTGTTTGACCTTCAGTGTGATATTTGGAAGTTACATTTGTATCCCTATTCTCTTGCTCATTACAATAATAGTGAGAAATATTTTGCAGAAATCTAAACATTGTTATAAATAAACAAAAAATATATGGGTTTTACAAGTTTATTGAAAAAGTATCACCACAATTTGATAGTGTTGTATTGTCTATCATTGGACAAAAAAATAATAAGTTACAATAATTTCACAGAACAAGACAATTAACAAAATAACTTGTTATTTTGAATGCCTGGCACATATAATTATTATAATGCTATTTAATATTGAACCTATGTGTATACTAATACTGTATAGTTTTTAACAATCCAGAGTAGGTATGGTTTTGTTTTAGCTAAAAACTAAACAGGTATAAAAAATGAGAAAATTAACAATTAAATAGCTTAAAGCCTTAGCAGAAGACAATTATGAGAGTGAAAAATCAATTATACAACAATAAGATTGACTTTTCAATCATGCATAGTTCAATATAATGCTGATACAAATTATAACCAATTTCAAAACTAATGGAATGAATTATTACAAGCATTTGGCTATAATTATCTTCTGATCACATTATCATATGAGGGCACTGGAATTTAATTAGTCTATATTTACAAGTCTTCATCCTCTTCGGGTAAGGCGGTATCCTGGGCTTCTTTGAGGTCCTTCTCAATTTGGTTCTGCCATTGTGGGTCCATTGTGACCTCTGGGGGCACCAGAGCGGGCATGGCCACAAACTCTAAGTTGCCATCACCAATGAGTTTTCTTGCGAGCCACAGGAAAGGTTTCTCAAAGTTGTAGTTGGATTTGGCAGAGATGTCGTAATACTGGAATTGAAATATTTAAGTTAAAATGACTACACATAGTTACTTGACTTGTGAGCATCAGCATTTTCAAAACAAAATTTTATTAGAAATAAACAGATGTGGAAATTACCTGAAGGTTCTTTTTTCTGTGGAACACGATGGTCTTTGCTTTGACTTTTCTGTCTTTAATGTCTACCTTATTGCCGCATAGCACAATAGGGATTCCTTCACACACTCGCACTAAATCTCTGTGCCAGTTGGGGACGTTCTTGTATGTGACGCGGGAGGTTACATCGAACATAATGATGGCACATTGTCCTTGAATGTAGTAACCGTCTCGAAGACCGCCGAACTTTTCCTGGCCGGCTGTGTCCCATACGTTGAATCTGATTGGCCCGCGGTTCGTGTGGAAAACTAGAGGATGTACTTCGACGCCGAGAGTCGCGACGTATCTTTTCTCGAACTCTCCAGTCAAGTGCCGTTTTACGAATGTGGTTTTGCCCGTACCACCGTCACCTACTAGGACGCACTTGAAAGTGGGCATGTTCTCCTCAGCCATGGTTTATGTTTTAGAAAAACTTATCTGAAATAGAAGCAACCCAGGATTAGATCATTCGCAACGTTCTTTGTCGTGACGCACCGTTTTAGCACAACATCGAAGTCGTTCGTTTGTTGGCGAAATTGTTAATAGTTTAATATCTATTAATTTGTATTAAATAACCCGATAAAAACTTTAGATCACGTAAGTTTACCACTGTCAAGCAATATTATTTCAAAGTTTTCTTTCAAATGGCGCTCAATTTTCCTCACAGGAATTTGGCTTAATCGTACCGAAGTTTCATTCAATTTTCACTTAAAATACGGAACGTGCGTCAAAAATATATTACAAAACAGAACACTCATAGCTTATAGAATAATTTCACAAAGTATGAAGGCACTTATTACCAAGATTAGTAAAAATAATCGAGATTAAACTCTCGGGTCTCACAAGTCGTTACGGCTCACAATGGCGTCACTTGACTAAACGGAAGATTTTTTTGACAGCGACAGGCGCACTGACAACGTTTATCAAACGAGAAACTTTTTGAAAATACTTTCGGTTCTATATTACGTTAACTTCTATAAATATAAATATTTTTGTATTTTTTAAATATTATTATGCTCATCAGTAGCAGTTACAGTAACTTTGGTTTGATTTTCAGCATATCAAAAAATACAAATTAACATGTTTGATTTCCTGTTGTGCTGTTTTACCTACCTCTGCTGCTCTGACGTCATAAACAATAGTGCTGCTGGCGCCATCTACAACTCAAGCAAACTTGTCTTTGCAGTCTGATATGACGGATGGAAGTTTCGTTCGTTCGTTGTATCGATTTTTTGAGTGAAGTGAGGCAGTGTTCGTGTCCTTTAGTTTAGTGACGTTTGATAGAAAAAATCCGTGAATGGGATTGTGTAACGAGATATAGCATTAATTGGTGTGTGATTTCCCTTAAAGGATGACGAAGGACAGGTTAGCGGCGCTCCAAGCGGTAAGTCCTCGCTCCTACTTTAATGATTCTCCATCTCTCATGTAGCGAACAGTTTCAATGATGTCTCCGAAACTGCTATCAACCGTCCTTATCTCTCGTCAAATCATCGAAACCACTGGCCGGGAAATACTAATGCTTGTATATGAACGAGAAACTCCCAAGAGATTTGCTAAATTTCGTTCGCCCCACCCGCAAGGTTTTTATCGAATCATACTCACAGTGGGCTGACTGTCATTGAAGCGAAACTTTCTTTCAAGCGGCTCTACGCTAGACACAGCTATTTTTACGATGTGCTTCTTTGTTTGCACTTTCATTATTTTATCCTTCTCAACAATCTAAATTAGTCATTACCTTTTATATCTAAAAACTACAAAATTAATAATGCTTTCCATAATTTCTCCTGAAACTGATAAATGACTTGAAAATTGTAACATTGTAGACGTTTCTCATTTGTAACTCCAAATCTTCTTCTTTATTTAGTTGTATAAGTTTTTTCTTATAAGACTGTGTCACTTACATGTTCTTGAGTATAATGCAATGAAAAGGTAAATTCTTGTAGGTAAAATGTTTCCAATTGATTGTAATATGATTATATATAACTTGAGAATAGCATACCAGACTTTGTGTACTTTATAATGTTCTTGGAAGTCTGGGAAGGTTTAATAATAATGGGGTGATGCCGGAATTAAATGATTTCAATTTGAATTTGAATAAAAGTTTACATAATCATTCACAGGTCATAGTATGACTATAAAAAAAAATATTAAAAGTGTTAAAGCTTGTTATAATTTTTGCCTTAAAAGATTATAATTAGTCTTTCAGTTAGACTTTATTTCTTAAAAAGAATTACAGTAATTCACAGTTCCTGTAGAAAAAATATCTGAGTACATTAGTATTAAGCGATCTTATCCACTAGGATAATTTTTGTTTAAATCTGAAGATGTCTACAGAAAAAGACATATTCAGCTTAAAACTAAAGTATGTACTCACAGTTTTTGGCGTATTATAAACTTTTCTTACTGTAAATGTCATTCAAATCAAAGTTAAAGTGATATTGTGTGCCTCTGGTTAGATTTTTTATTCATGACTATGATTTAAATTATAGGATTTAGGTCAGGCAGCTCTTAGGCATAGCACATTTCATATTACCATAAAATAAATTATTTGAAATGTATTTAGAAATTGATAGCATAGAGACAACCTTATCTCTTGTTGGAAACACAACAAGTCTATTATCACACCTTGTGTTGAAAACAAAATTTATTTATTTTATAACTTGATGACAGTCTACAAAATGATATGAGAACAGAACATAATATGGAAGATAAGGCTGTAATGTTAAGTACATATTTTGTAACACTATCTTATACATTGTTCTCACTTATTTAAAGTTAAAGATACTTTAAATTGTTAGAAGACAAAAGAAGAAAATGATGTCAACCCTACAACACTTGTTAAAATGCAAATTAGAAACCTTCAAATTCAATGTTCTTACTGAACCGTTATCAGGGTTTTCTATGGAATGTAGCCTTTGTGGATTTTCTTCTTTTAGCTTCCGTTCAAAATACACTGTATATAGATAAAATATGCAATGTATTTTAAATTTCTGCTTTCGTAAAGGTTTTTTTTATCATTGAAGTTGTTAAGACTTTGATTTTTAATTGACAGTACTAATTGTTTAAAAAGAAAATCTTATTAGACCCTACCCACAGGTATTATACTTCATAAAAATGTAGATCACCCAGCAAGATAAATTATTTAACTGTAAACTAAGTTGTAATAAGTGCCCTATTGTCTGGTTTACACATATTAAGTAGATAAGTATGTAACTAAATTTAAAATTAATTTTAAGTCATTTAACTTGCCACTTTCTAATATATTTGTGTTTACATGAAGTAAAATTACTTAAAAATTAGTTTAAATTTAGTTTACTACTTATCTACTCAATATGTGTAAAAACATATGTCTGATGTTTAAATTGCAATAAGATACATTTACTTTACTCTCATATGAGTAATAAATGATTAAATAATAATTACAAATGGTTTTAAACAGATTACTTATCCTTCCTCGTAAGACAATTAGTCATGCTGTTTGAGAATAGTTTGAAGTTAAGGGAAACTAACAAGATGAATCTTTATTACTCTGCTATCTAGCAACTAACTTTGAGTTAATGGCAATTAATCTTATATATGGTGGCACTTAGTATCTTTTATGGAGCATATTCAAAGCAGGTTTCAGGATTAAAAATTCTGTTGCAGTTTTTTATTTATCACAGTGCACATTTGTTAGACAAATTTTGATTAAATTTTTATTTGTTCAAGAGGACTTGATAATGGTTTAGAATTTAGATTAACAATTATTTGTTGTTCACAATTGACAGCCACAAATGCAAGATCAGAAATAAATTATCTGATCTATATTTTGATGAAAAACTTTTCATCAAAATATAGAGCTGCATTGTTTTACCAATACATTAAACATGATTCCTGTCACTGACATTATAATCTGAGAGCTCAAAGCAAATTTTGAGTAGGTATTTGAGGCAAGCTGACACCTTGTCATATAACTCCCCTATACAACCCCAACACGGCACTGCAGACCTGGCTGATGAGAAGCGGGGCCTATCCCACATTTTACCTAAAATAAAAAATAAAATTTTATATAAAGCAATAAGTATTTTTATATGTTGAAGTTGAATATTTAAAGAATAGATAAAATGATTTAGTGGGGGCTTTGACATTGCCAGGCGCGTGCAAAAATAGTTTGCGAAAATTGCTTACAAACTATAAAATTTCAAGTTGCTACAAATTTATACATTATTTGTAGCAACTTAAAATTTTAATACAAGTTTGTTCATCACTAAACAATCCGATTAAGAAATATATATTAGTTCCGCTTCTCACCAGCTAGGTCTGCAGTTCCGTAGTGGGCTGTAATAGAAGATATGATACATTTTATTATATATACAAGGTTTCAGCTTGCCTCAAATACCTACTTAAATATTGCTACCAGCTCCTGGTTTATTACCGAGTGTGTATATGTTCAGTAAGTAAGTAATATCAAATAAATTTAAATAAAGTTAGTTGACGGACCTAACTAATTTGGTTGTGCTATGTCTAACCCCCCCAACAGATCACGGCTAGCATGTAATTGACATTTTCCGACCAAATGACGTAGGTCCGACAACTGGCTATGAATTCCTCGATTGTATAACAACATTGTTTCGATAGGCCGATACTTAAACTAACATGTTGAATGATGATGACGAAAGTTACCAAAACTCGTACGTCCGATAACGCGCGTTCCCGTGTTGTTTAATGATACGTTATCAGCGTGATATCAGCATCCGACGAGTGGCCTTCGTGGAGGTTGACTCACTCAAACTTGACGTGATCACTTTATATCTGTGTGTTGGGCCTTGATGGATAACCATGATTTTGAAGCTGTAACATCACAAGACTAAATACAGGGGTGTTCATGGTGATTGTGACATGGACTGGATCCAGATTTTCAGAACTAATTACCTAATTAACTTTTTGTGGATTTGGATCCGCCGTTGTGCACAATCGTTGTAAATCATGGGCAATCGTTGATGAATACACCTCTCTTCATTTTCGTCATCGCGTGTGATAGTATTATGTGTCCGCTTGTCTATTATGTATCCACAAAACCACATTAATTTAGCAAATTAATTTATAGGCCAACCCCGTCGTTGCAAGTTATCTCAAAATTCTAACTGGGAATGCCAATAACAAAGGTCTTCTAAACTCCGAATGTGCCAATGTTTTCTGCTTCCGAAAGTTAGTAGAAATTGAAAATCTTTTTAAACCTTGCATAGACGGTAACTTTTCTCTAGAGGAAACAAGTAATCTTTAATTCATTAAATAGCCAATCCACATCATCCATCGGGCGAAAATTTATGTTTGGTCAAACGCGCCGTAAGGCTCAAAGCCTTCACTAACAATAGCCTCGCGTGAGCACAGACCCTTATTCTTGGGGTTATATTAAATAATAAAAGTATAATAAGGCGTGACATCATATGCTCATAGAATTTCCATATAAATAGTTTAGGCGCTTCGTAGGCAGATCGTTTAATGTAGGATGATAATTAAAACGGTTGTTAAAACCTAGAAGTTTTTTTTTTTGATGATACTTAGCAAGCGAGGAGACATGCAAAGCAATAGCGGTTGCCCATGAGAACCAAAGTTCTTACCCATAAGGCTACGGACGCTCTAAAAAAGAATAATCGTCAAACGGGAAACCTCAAATCATATTGAGATATCAATTATGATACTATCGAATGATGGTTTAACCTTATCCCTTATTTAAATTATTAGCGCTTTATTTCAATGTTTTTTGGGTCCGGGTTGGTGATGATCGAAGGCCACTTTTAAAGTTGACCGTAAGAGGTTGTCGTCATCGCGCTGTAGCCAGCTGATTCACGCTCCAGGCTATATTTAGAGTCCGTCTCGGTGCCGTCTCAATGAGTTTTACGTAACGATTTCTATTACTTTCAGAGTATTGATTCTTAGGACTATGACCAAGAGAGCTAAGTTTTGCGATACACGTATTGGACACACCTCAAATAAAGTTAGTCCTAGGTTGAAAATTATTTAAATTTCTTGTTCCTAAAAATTGCTTTGGCAACTGCGACTGGTCCAAACCGCTAAGTGAGTGGCAGAAATCAATATGTTTTACTGTAGCCTCGTGGTTATGACCAGGATTTTTTTTGCTTAGTGGGTAGGTGGGCCTCGCACGTGAAACTCAGACTTAAAACGTAACAGGTACCCATGTTAGTTCGCTTAGCGTCTGGCTCGTCACGTTTCACAAAAATGGCGACGGATTATATATCATGTGTTTGCCACCTTTGTACACGTGTTTTTAATTTAGTCTCAAGTCTTAACTACGACTCAGTATATTTTGGTGGTTACTATATGTTACCAGTAACTGAATGTTTTCGAGTATAGTTACTCGAAATCCAAATTAAAGATCGATCCTTGTTTAAATGTAAAGGTGTCAGACACTTGCGCATTTAAATAAACGTTTTAAGTAAAGATGAATTGATAAGTTATCCCAGTGTCGGACACCAAAATCATGGCTGTTTGGCAATATCGATTTTGTAACGAACGGTCTAAAACACCAAGCAATAGGCCCCTGACGCCTGCTGGACGCGACTACGCCCCGACCAAGTTACCGATATACTCTGGCTTGGATCCAAATCTTATTGGTGACTGCAAAGCCCCGAATGCAAAATTACTTCAGAGGTTCCATTGATAAGAATCTATTAACCTGTATTAACGCCGATTTCAAAGGACCTTTGATAAACTTCTTAGATGGCTCGATTGATTTTAGACGATTAGCTGTAGTTCGCTTCTGGCACTTTTCAGCGGGATTTTAGATTTCTAAGGATATCAAATTTTTTTAAAAATTTCACGGGAACCGTACTTTTCCGCGGGATTAAAGTATCCTATGTGTTGCCTAGACTTAATAGCTATTAAATAAAAAAAGATTTATTAGAATCCGTTCAGTAGTTCCAGAGATTAGCGCGTACAAACAGATTAATAGACAACTTTTTTTGTCGATTTGGGTTCTATTACTGTTCCTAAGCCCACCACATTGATAAGTTTGTAAAAAAATTAATTGTATAGACACGCCAATTTTACTGTTTTATTATATGTACAGATATCCTTATGGTATTATTAAGGGCCAATGTTAACTTGTTGTTTCTAAAACCTTACTATTTCAGTAAAGGGCACTGGACTACGTACGCATTTTAATTTTTACCCTATTTTGGTTTTGATATCAGTCTTAAGTAAAACTTTATTTTGTAAGCGAAATCGTTACGTAATTTATAAATAATTGTTATAGCAATATGAGCTTTCATAACATTTTGTTATCATCGACATACGTAAAAACTAGAATACGTTAAATTCGTGTCGTTTGTATGTTCGAGTCAATAATTAGGCTTACATAACACTCCAGTTATGCACACAACGTTGGAAATGTGCTTAATTTCCATGCGAAATTCAGAGCTTTCGAAATTTGGATTATTTATGATTATGTGTATCCAAATTCTGCTGTTTTGATGGAATGTAATTGCAGCTTCATTCCTTGCTCGACCCGGTTCGTTTTCCTAGTGTAGCATAATATGAGAAATAAGCATAACTTTTTTTAGTTACCGTTTTTAGCGGCGTGTGTGTCAAGCAGTGTATAAGTGTAGGTCATTTTATTTCGGTCTTCCCATATACCTACAAAATCTGCTGACTTCCTAGGAGGCTAGTATTATAGTTAATCACTACTAACTATTACATTACAAAAGCATCCGGCTACGCTATTAACTATTAGTTGTTAACAAAGTTGGAATGGTGCGCTCAGTTTTAAACTTCGGAATAGCTAATGTTTCCGAGTGGCGGCAGAATGATAGGAAGTGTGGTCGCGTGTGAGACACGGCGACCCCATCTTTCACCGGAACACGGTTTACAAAAATACGAGATAAGACTTTTATTAATACCGTAAGGCGGTGTTGTTCAAGGTAAATATTTTGAATTAGATGCATCACATATCATATTTGCACTGCAGATTGAGTTTGAAGTTATCATAGTTTTCATCCATTGTTGATAATTCTGAGATGTTCTCTTATTCGGTAAGGTACAACTCTATTTAAAAAGTTATTCATTAATCGTAACATTGGTTCTATTCCGTGCCATCACGTTGGAATTTTTTAAAATCATTAATTAGTGATTGCCTACACCAAAAAGAGGGACGTGTGTCTAGCGCATATTTTTTAAAAATTCAGTTGCTGATACTTTGTTGGCCAGTTTTGCATCTTGCTTTAGCTAGATAGTCTTTTAACTATCTAGTCTTTTTGCCGAAAAACTAATATCTATTCTACAGTTCCATATATCAGATCTTAACTGAAACTACAAGTTCCACTATTTATCATCCCATATCTCGCAATATTAAAGCCGTTATAATAGTTTATAGCTGCCTTCGACTCTTCATCTGATGTAATATTAATATTGTCATTCAGTTAGCTACGTATTTCCCTTACTAATGAAAAGATTCATATGACGTTTGAACTTGTTTATCTGTGAATCGCTTTTTTAGGATTCCGTAGTAGGGGTTTATAAAATGGGTAAATATGTCCGAAATAAATGGTGAATAAATAAAAATAAATAAGGGGTAAAAACGGGACCCTGTTACTAAGACTTCGATGATTATTCGACGGGCCGTTTGTCTGTCTGTGTGTCCTGCTGTCAGTTTGTCTGTCTACAGGCTACATTTCAAAAGTGGACACAGCGGCTTTCATACAACAAACGCGATTTTTTTGGCTATTTCATAGACATCAATAATGACCTACCTGTTGCCACTTATACTTAAAATTGTCACAAAATTCTTAGTTGTATTTACACTTTACTAATCAGTAGTAAAATTGAAACAAAATTGCTTTCATATAAAAATCACAATTTTTACCTATGTTTGCTCTAACACGGTACGGAACCCTTCATGTGCGAGTCCAACTCGCACTATGCCTGTTTTTTACAGCATTAGACAAGAAATGTCGTTCGGGAAAACGTGACGTTCCGGGTATGAGAATTGAGCTCCTGAACTCATTAGTCTGTATGTGACGTCACGTCTACCATTTTAGGGGAATCCCCCGGATTGTATAATTCTTGCTCATTCATAAAAACTTTAATGTAAAATGTCGTCGTCGCTACTTCTGCGAGTTTCGCAAATGTAAAATTTGATTTGAGATGCTATAAATGAATTCTTGCGCTCAGAATTTGTGGTGCTATAAATGAATTGCAGCGAGATAAAATGAACTAACGGAGTGGAAGAGATACACTCGGGGGAAATACGAGATGCGTCATTGATATTACTCTATGAGAGTTCTGTTTGAGGTGGTTATTTTCAATAACTAGGTGTGTGTAGGTTTCTGTAGACGAATTGTCAAATGCCATGACTGCCAAGATGTAGATGCTCAGAAGTCAATAGGCTAGTTGCCCTAATCAAAAAGTAAATAAAATTATTTTTTAATTAATTATATGAATGAAAATCAGTATATAGCCTAACAATAACATACATAGGTATTGATTTTCGTTCATATAATATTAATTTATAACTTCAATTTTAAAATTAGTCTTTTCCTAGTCTGTATATCACGTAATTCGAAACTGTGTCGGCCATGATGCAATATCTGTGACGTCACTAACCCCAAAACAAATAACGACAAAGTTGGTGTAAAATGTTCATTAATATTTTTAAATTCTTTATTTATATGTTACTAAGTTCATAAAAGGGTTTCCAAAATTAAAGATTGATTCTAAAACCTCTTTTTAATTTAATGAATGTGATGAAAAGAAAAGTAAAAATAAAAGTCGTTGTTTCTTTTGCGATTAGTGACGTCATATACATCATATCATGGCGGACAGCGTTTTCGCGAACATTCAAAATTACATAAATTCTATAGTCGTTTTATGACTGCTTAGTGATGTTATTTTAAGGAAATAAAATAAGCACTGAAAAGTGGCAATGTTGGAAACAAAGTGACCTTGTTTTGAAAAAAGTGTCAAATACCTTATTATGACTTTATTAACAATAGCGCGAAGAAGACAACCAGCAACAAAACCGATTATCCATAGGAAGAAAATTGTAAAAATAAATGCTAGTTGAATGAAAGTCTTCTTAAAGATTTAATTTATTTAGTTGTTAGTAATTATTGTTATAGCGGTAACAGAAATATATAACATAATCTGTGAAAATTTCAACTCTACCTATTACCGATTTTTGAGATACAGACTGAGGACAGACAGATGGATAGACATACAAGCCATAGGGTCTTATTTTTAACCTTTGGGTACAGAAACCTAAAAGTGGAATTCTCTCATTACTGACTAATTTTACTACTCACGATACTGATTTTACCGTACATGGGTCAATAATGATTTATGAGTATGTAACATGTATTATAAAGTCCATACGGTCCATCCTTGTCCCTGCCGTAATTAAATGGCTTCTGGTCAACCGCACATTGTGTAACTCATCTCTATACCCAACCGGTCACATATAAACAAAGAAAATACGTAAAGTAATAAAATTAAATTCCCTGAAAATTTGCTACCCTACTTCACGTTAGAAAATTTGTTAACCTGGGTGTTTGGTCAAGTTGCATACTATAACATCGCTAGCAAGTTTAATTGGGAAATTTAGTCATCTGGTGCTTCCGAAGCCTTTAAATGTTAAATCCTGTAGTTTCTGTCAGTCTTCTGTTCCAATTTATCTCAGCTTCATGACTCTTAGCAAACGTCCTCAACCGAAGTTGGAACCAGAAATTTTTGTTTGCCTTCTGGTGAAAGGCATCGCTAAGTCACAGAACACTTCGTAGCATTGAATCAAGTCCTATTTATTCTCAAAACGAACCAGAGTAAATACCCAGCTCAGGGAATATGCAAAGGAATAGGGCAACGTTTGTTTCTGGCTCCCGACGTCAAAATTACCACTTGCACATAAATCATGCTACAGCTGGACGTCTGATTGGGAGAATTGGATCGGTGGTATTGGTTTAAATTCTCGAACTGAAAATGTTGGTGTGCATTCAGGTAAAAAGCGTCGCTAAGTCAAACGACACTTACGCAGCGTTGTCCAATACATTCTTGATATAAATCCACCGATTTTTAATCTCGAGCCGAACCAGAGTAAATAACTTAAGCTTAGGACATATGCAAACACAAACGACCAGCGTGCAACGTTTGTTTCCGGTTCCTGACGCCGGAATCACCTCACATAAATCATGCCACAGCTGGACGTCTGATTGGGTCGCCCATATCTCATGCACCATCAGAATAGGGAATTTGCGTATAAAACAAAATTTATTAGATGAAAATTAACTACTATGATCGTTGACTAAAGTATATACAGAACGACAAAAAACAGATTTCTGTAAGTTGAGTAACTATGATATAAGCGATTTAGGTTTTCTACCCATCTCTTTCTCTGAAAACGTAATTTAGTATCAACTTTGTATTCAGCTTGTAGACTTTGATGTCAATATTGGATCTCTCTTTCTAACTGGCTACTTTAAAGGCTTGACTTTGTTCTTTTTAATTACATCAAAAAACTGATTGGACTACAGCGTTTTTCAATATTGGTAGATTTTTTAAAATAAATGAAAGAAATAATGCATACATTCTATTACGGAACTAGTGATATTGGTTTTGAGAGCATTGCGTTTGGAGAGCATGTAATCTTTCTGGAAGTTTCCAATTTCGGCTTAGATTGTCAATGTTTTGAAAATCTACAGCTGCAGCAGCTCTACATAGTAGCCGATCGTTAATCGGTACGATCATCGTGCAAGTATTTTTTTATCATATTCAGGGGGCAAGCGAGGGAAGTTGGGCCATCGGTAAACTCACTCACTGAACGAAACACAGCACAACGCCGTTTCACGCCAGTTTTCTGTAAGGCCGTGGTATCACTCCTGTCAAGCCGGCCCGTTTTTACCGAAGCATGGCTCTCCCTTGGTAAATGTACAGGGTGTTAAAAAAGTAAGTGATAATACTTTAGGGTTTGTATCAAACCCCTTATAAAGAGTTCACTGTGAAAGTGCGGTGCTGAAATCAAAAAAGAAATGTGATTTGTATGGGCACAAAAATTTTGTTCGCTTTCAGTGCCGGTACTGTCATATACACATTCTAAAGTATTATCAGTTACTTCTGTTACAGCCTGTATATTATAGGCGTATTACTTAGTATTTATTTTATTATTTACAATTATTATCCTATTATATTTTATCTCTTTTGGTTATTTTTATTGATTTAAGTATTAGCTATTATCTATGTGGGTAATGTATCTATGGGGTTAAGAATTTTAAATTTTTTTATTCTTTTCGAATTCTCAAACCGTCAAATCTCTATTTTTCAGTTCAACATTCATAAAACAGGATTTCTTTGGGGGTTTACTTACTAATGTTCTATACCAAATGCCTGAGTATGATGACTTGTTTTGGAAATATTGATTCCATTTATTATAATAACAGTTATCTTTGATAAACTTAAAATAATCCTTAAAATATGAGATCACATTGTGAAAGGAACCATCAGTCCGTGCTGCATTTGCTAAAGAGTCAACTGTCTGATTGCCACCGATACCTACATGAGACATAACCTATATCAATCGGACATTAACCATTTGTTTAATTGTGCCCGCTCTAATTGATTTCTCAATTCACATTTCACTTGAGAGAGCTGCTGTAAGAAATTTTGGTTAGATTAAGCAGTTTTTTGTATCGCCTATTATATGTATAATTAATATTAAATAAATAGTAATAAAAACGGCATTTTTCAAAATGGCGGCATGAAGTAATCAAGTGACAAAATTAACGTGCAAGTATAAACCAAACGAAGTTGGCTCAGATTCAGGTTTCATGAACCTAAACTGAAGTGAGTACGTAATAAAGAGCCAACCGCTTATCGTACGGATACCTGATCGCAGTATTATAAAAATATATGAGCTACTTCCTTACTCTATGATTTCTCATAGCCAAACGATTCCCGAACTAAAATATTTTTATAAAATCGTTTTAGTCCGGTGAAGTAGATATTTTCTATATTTTCGATCTTCGCTATAATCTGTGCTAAAATTTCAAGCATGTTTGGTCGTCATATAGTTACTTTTAAATGCCTTAGTATGTTACTATATAAAAAAAAGGTAAGAGAATATGACTTAATATTTGCTACATTGATCCCGATACATAACATTATTGTAATCTACAAAGTGTAACAAAGCAAACGGATAATATTATAAAGTCATGGATTTAAGATAAGGAGCTATATTTAAATACACAGACCGACACTGACCCCCCCTTATTCATAAAAATATTTAAGCAACGTTTAACTAATCAATGTTCGCTGTCCCTTTCTGTAGTGTGACGTTTTCAATATTCCAGAAAAGAACAGCGAAACATTGCTAAAATATTTTTATGTTATGTGTATGCGTAGTTTTAATAATAAGACACACTTTTTTTGCACTTTTTCCATAATTATGAACATGAATTTCCACCATGAATCAACACTACAATCAATCACATATATGTGTAATTTTCCTAATAAACCATAACACACACTTATTTTTAGCCTTTATTGCCTTGTTTAAGGAGAAATTTTCTTACGTTTTCTTCTTTAAAAAAATATACGTGGCTTGGAATATCTTTTTCTATGGTTTAAATATTATTTTTATCTTCTCTGCACATAATAACGCAAGTTACGGCAAAAATGACAAGTAGACTAAAGACACTCTAAAAAAGTAAAAGGGCCTCGTAATCATGGCCATTTAATGTTAAAATTAAATAGTTCAATATGGTAGAGTTTTAAAATGAAAACTGGAGCTTACATAATCTGCTATGGTCTATATTACACTTAGTGGAGGGTAGTTTCTTTTAACGATTATAGCTGGCTATATTGGCGAGGCGGACCGGTAAATGCTAAAGAAACGTACCCGATTATGTTCTTAGGCTTTGTTGGGAACTTTGCGGTATTCTTCTTGCCTTTGTTTGAATGTAAGCAAAAAATCGGTTCTGTTTGCTTTTGAATTATAAAACAACTTTATCCTAAATATATTATAAAGGTCATTAAAATAAAAATAAATTTAAGCAACATATAAAATTTTCGAACTAAATATTTTCGAATTGCGAAGCTAGTATTACAAACAACACAAAAAAACTATTGCTATTGGAGAATCATGCTTGGGACGAATGTGCCAGCTCGACTGGAGTGATACCACGGCCTCACAGAAAACTGGCGTGAAACGGCATTGTGCTGGGTTTTGTTCAGTGAGTGATTTTACCGGTGGCTCAAACTAATCCTCTAACCCTATTTCCATTACCTATTCCCTCATAAAGACCGGCAACGCACTTGCGACACTTCGGATGTCACGAGCGACGGCAGTTGCTTTCTATAAGATAACCCGTCTGCTCGTTTGCCCATATACTATTAGCTTTCATTGCATGCAAAAAACAGCCTCTACAGCTAAACTACAATAAGTCCCTTAACGCATAGTCCAATCATTCCTTAATCTTTGATCAGCCATGCCCAATCATCTTTAAGTGCTAGTTGAATAAAAAGTCTACTATCTGGGCAGCTTGAGGCTATTACTTCGCTTTTTATATTTAAGCCTCGGTTCCCGCGACGATCGCGGTTCTTCCATTAATATCCCCCACGGGAAATCACTGAAATTCGGGATTCCGTCCTAGCTCACTTCGCAAACTTTCATTGAAACACTAGATTGTTATTGCGGATAAAATTAACATTTTCCAAGTGCTAATGGTTCCTTTTCGCTATGATTGTACGAGTTATATAAAAGTATTTTATACTGATTGAGTGGCTGAAGCCCGTGAAGTTATAAATACAATAACCGAGTCGATCTACTCTCTATCTACTTCCATAATAATATTGCAATGCGAAAGTGCTTTTGATAAGACAGATTATCTAAATAAGCAACTAATCTTAATCAAAAAATTTGACGACCTCTGTGGCACAGTGGTTGCGCTTTGGTAGCTCACGCCGGGGGTCGCGGGTTCGAATCCCATTTGTTTAATATATTTCCGTTGTCTGTAAGCCGTAACACAAGTCTTTAAGGTACTTATCACGGGGCCAGACTGACGTGGTGTGAAACGCCCATAGATATTATTATTAATTATTAATCGACTTGATTTATGCAGTTAGTTGAGAGAATGAATAGTAACATCTTCTAAAATAGGGCTTACAAATATATTCGCAGTAGCCGCGGGAAGAAGCTAGTTTGTAATTTTGTACGGTGCGACTCACACTTACTGGATATGTTTATGATTCAATTTTTCCTATTCAAATTAATATATTTGAGATAAATAAATAGACTAGATACTTTCAATGTTAAATTAACGTTCTGATGAAATAATTTCCAGCAGGCAAAGCTGTGGGTGAATGCTAATAGAAAATAAATAATTACTATGTTCCTGGGTGTTTAATAAAAAACCTAGCTAACTAGAGCGCAGTCACAATGTAACTTAAGGCACAGCCGGCCTCATGCCTACAATCCGCTTATAAAACAAGAGAATACTGTCACATGCTGTCATAGTAGTCATACAATAGTTTAAACCTACTTCAAAAGATGTGTTTACTGCTAAAACGTAGGTGTGTGAGTGCATTTTTGGTATCCCTACCAATATTATAATTGAAGACATTATTGGAAGAAGTACATTCTAAAAACTCCCGGATTTTTGCGTTAATGCACGATTTTGGACCCGAAACATTATTTGAAATTAAAAAATTGTGGGCGTGCCCATCCGACGCATAGATCACCTTTCTTGTTGAAATCAGGTGATCTGCCGGCATTGCCCTAACCAAACTCGGAAATAATATGTTTCTAACGCGGGAACCGAGCCCACGACCTCCGGGTCAAGCTCCTTACCACTACACCACGGAGGCGCTAAATTAGTTCATAGCAGTAAGCTTGCGTTTAATGTAATAATGATCTATTTCTCTATTTCTACTTATATAAGTTAGAAGTATAGTCTGGTTATTATAAGTTGAACTATGGTTGAACCTAGAAAAAACCTTCCACATTAAAAGTTCTGTAGATGGTGTCACACAATTACAATGAAAAAAAGATTCGATCTCTTATCAGATCTTGAGACCTAAACACAAGTGTTTCAATATGAGTTCTTGTAAAAAGTAAAGTGTTATTATAATTGAGATTTAAAGAAAAAAGCGTTTTTATTTGTTATAAATAAGACACAAGGTATTCAATTCAAAGTATAATCAGGCTCCGAAATCTCGATGGACGGACAAAATTCCTATTTCTTATATCTTATTCTGTGCCATTTTTATACATCCTTTATAAAAATATCATTTATGACAAGTTTTTTTATCTAATAAAAAAACATGTTACTTCTTACACAGAAAAATCATAAATGACGAAATACTTATGATCAAGTATCAAAATCATGAAATCCAACTGTAGCTTAATTTTAATCGAAAACAAAAAACTTTTGCGGAATAATGTTGCTAGTAGAAATAAATGCTAGGTTTATAGTGGCCAGCGTTTGTGTGTATGAATGTTTGAAGCGAATAATATCAGAAGCTTCCAAATTGATTTAATTTTTTTTATATCTTTAGAATGCCACATTATCCGGAATGACAATTTCAGCCATATTTTAATTTAAAATTGAGAATTCCACGTAGACAAGGACGGGTGAAAACAGTAGATAAGGAATGTACAATACCAATAATGTTCATAAAATTCACTCCTGTTTTATACCGTTAGTGAGTAATTTAAAATAGAGCCTTTTACTTCAAACGCTTGCCTCTTTGTCTGTTAGTCTTCATTTATTTCTGTTTCCGTGGCACTACAGTTACGTTAGCGATTGTATAAGATAAGTCTAAGGAGGAAAGAGAATTTACTTTTCCAATTTGAGTAACACCGCTTCGACATCAATAATAGATTTTTCATGTTGACCGAATACAATATTGTTATAAACCACGTTTGAACATCTTTTAAATTTGTTAAAAACGTTAACTCAGGGTCAATTTTTCACACCTCAAAAAGACACATTAATAATATATATGCATTTCATGAATACAAAATGTTTATAAACTGAAGACTGACTGCTTGAGATGCTGTTAAAGTCGTCAGTCAGACATTGAAATTTACCAAATCCATACGTAATTTAATGTATATAATTCCATGCGTTTTGTGAATTGACCCTTAGTTTACATTGTATCTAAATTTATTAATGAAGGTAGGAACGTTGAGTGTATTTTATGTAGGTTATATTTTATATTATTATGTTACAAATCTTTAGATATTATACGAAACGTACTTCTATCAAAATATCCGTACCTAACACACCCGCAAAGAACAGTAACGATTTTCTAAAAACGGACTTTTCTTCTGCGGTTCGGATTAAATATTCTACAAGAATTATTTTCTTCCAGCCTCTAGGTATATTTAACAGTAAGAAATTTTCAAGAAACGACCTCTCTTTAGGGACGTGGAAAATACCTATTACCGCCGAGGCGAGGCAAAATACATTTTATTTAGACATAGAAAATAAATGGTAAAGTTTGCTACAGAAAATACGAATTTTGTATGAAAACGGTGTTCGCTGAAACACGCCTATTTTGAGCTATAAATAAGTTTATTATGCTGATAAGTTGGCAATATAAAAGGTAGAAATGACTGTTAAGGCGTAGTTACTTTCAAATATTCTGGTATTTTGACCAAAAAACGCGCGGTGAAAATGTTTCGAGCTTTTTATTGCATCATTATGAGCAGATGTTATTTGAAATGGAATTTACCGTTTTTTTAAATACTAGATGACGCTCGTTCGATTTTTTGCGTCAGAATCGGCTTATAGCTTGGGAATAGTACATTTTTATAAGACAAAAAGCATCCTATATTCTTACCCGGGCCGCAAACTACGTCTATTAAAATTTTAGCAAAATCAAATAAGTAGTTAATTTGGCTTTATGTGTGAAGCAGTAACATACAGATTATATACAGAACCAGCTTTCATATTTTTATTTTTACTATAAATTAATGTCCATATTATAAATACGAAAGTCTGTCTCTGTATTTCTATCCGTTACCTCTTCAAACCCAAACCAAGGAACCATTTTTTCTGAAATTTGGTAAGCAGATACTTTGAGTCCCGGAGAAGGTCATAGGGTACTTTTTATCAAAGTAAAATCTGTGGTTCCGCGTGATAAACGAATTTTGGTATAAAGGTTTTACGGGCATAGTCTAGATAAACATGTAAAACATGATTTAACCAATCGCTGTTCTCAAAACTTTGAGAACCATAATATTTTCGACGGAACAGAAGTTTACACGAATATTATATTTTAGCTAACTGAATTTCAAACATGAATTTTACCTCAAACACATGGAGAATTACTGTATGTTCTGCAATAATATTATTATAGTATAAATCTGACCTACATGTTTATTTGGTTAAGCTATTCTGGAACTACCGAAGCTTCGTATGCGTTTGATATAATATCGTAACTCAATCGGATTGTAAAGTTGTACGAATTCAGAATGTATACATAGCATATAGTTCGCTAGTAACAGCGAAAAAGTGCAACTTTTTAAGGACTCGCAAGATTTTTGGAATACTTACTTGATTTTTTCAATAAATTTAGTTGAATACATGAAATCATAGACTACTTTTGGTCAAAACATCATGTTTGTAAAGGGGCTTTTTAAATATTTTTTTCGAGTGACGTCGCGGGTAAAAGCTCATAGCAAATCTTGCATTTGTCGCGTACATTTTGACTCAGTTTTAATTTTTATTCCACTTTTGTTCTATGTTTGCAAGATACAATCAGAACCATTTTTCTTTCCTTTCATTAGTCTCTAGAATTTGAATTAAAGCTATAAAGCCATTAAAGTTCTAATTGCCTAATCTTTAGAAACATGCAAAAGAAAATATGATAAGGATATAAATACTGTGAAATTGTGTTTCTACCTATTTGTATGAAACGAACAAAGAAACACCATTTTATGGCAATAACAGCAACGACTAACGATGATACCAAAGATTTATCGAAATGAATGCGAACTTAATAATTAATTGCTTTTTAGATTGTAATTATAATTTTATTGCGTTTTCAAGGACAATGGAAAAATGGATTTTAATTTTTTCAAAGCAAACTTGTGAATGTATTAGTAAAAATCTATTTTGCGTCTCAAAAAATATTTTCACTTTTTTACGCTCTCTATTTGGATTAAAATTGGGCATAATTTTCGTAAACTTGCTGCGGATAAAATATGAAGATATTATATACAGACAGAATCTCACTACCACACACCATATTAAAATTACTGGGAAAGTTTATTTGGATGTTTGTGTTTAAGTTAAATTAGGTATTATTGTTCATATGTCTCCATTCTTTCAACTGAGTCTATGCCAAAAATCAAGTCAATCGGTTGCATCGCATTTGTTAAGGCGTCAAGAAAGGATAAACACACTTTCCCATTTATAATATTACAAACGATAATACTAACTATTAAGACTGTATGCAAAAAAATATTGTTATTGTTGAGCGCCGAAATTCCTAACAAGGTTAACGAAATAACAGCTTTTATGACAGAATAACATGCCAACCACAATTAGTGATTAATTTAGCTATATTTCACTTTCATACGCTTTTGTGGACTTGATATACATAGCGTAACAACATAAAACGATAAATATTCTTTAAAGTGAAGTTAAGAAGCTTACAAACTTAATAATATAAATATTTTCGTAAATAAAAGCTATTGTAAAACAAATAACATTGAACAAATGAGCCCGAATAGCGAACAAAAAAAATATTCTCTATTCACAATTTCGCAAATGATGCATCTAGTGAAGTCAGCTAACAAGATAATAGAGGCATAACCTGAGCGGCCTCACAAGAAGTGCATGAACAGGGCAACAATATAGAGGAATTATTCGTTTCGTAAATAATGTCTATTGGGATAAAAAATTACATTAAAAATGAAGCTAAAAATATAATATTTTTTCTAGCCCCAATATTGCTGAAAATTATGCATCCAGCGAAGTTAGCTAACATGATAATGAAATCATAAACCGAGCGGCCTAATAGGAAGTGTACAAACATTTAAACATAATAAATATATTAATAATATCTAGTGCGAAACAAATAACATTGAACAAATTAAGCCGGAAAGCGAATAAAGAGAACGAGGAAAAGGTTTTTTCTTGTCACAATTTCGCTGAAAATGATGCATCCAGAGAAGTTAGCTAACAAGACAATAAAGGCATAACCTGAGCGGCTTAACATAAAGTGTGCTAATATTATAACATAAATATATCCAGTGCGATACAAATAACATTGAACAAATGAACCCGAATAGCGAATAAAGAGAACGAAAAAAAAAGTTTTTTTTTCTAGCTACAATTTCGCTGAAAATGATGCATCCAGCGAAGTTAGCTAACAAGACAATAAAGGCATAACCCGAGCGGCCTAACAGGAAGTGTTTGTCAGTGTTTCACGCGAGAGGAACGGGCCGGTGAGCGGAAGGCGGAATTATTGTGGACAGTTTCTATACGAGTATTGTTTCAAATTGTGCTGTTTATTTTATTTAAGTCCAGGGACAAAGGCGTGGTTTTGATTCATGGAACACTTTTTAGTTTGCGGCGGTTTGGCTTTGTTAATTCTACTCCCACTTTTTAACTGTACCTATGGATTAAACAGTTAATATGATATTGGAATTTGAATGTAATGTATCTCATTAATAGAAACTCAGGTCTGAAGAATAGTGAGAATGTATTTTTCTTGCACTTTTTACATTTTATTATCACATACTTAATACAATTTTTTTATTTTTATACGACCGGTGTCGATAAAATTATTCTCAGGTGATAAAAAGTTAATATTCGTAATGCAATACATGATAACATAATATTGTTGTCAAAATAATTATTAATTGGAGCAGAATCTAGCGCTCTACCTCTAAGAGTGTTCTATCACCAAATGTGGTAATTCTTGCAAAGTATACTTAATTTTTATATATATTAAATATTTTTGCGTGAAATTGAAAGGATTTAAGTCAATATACGAATAATAAAGTGTATACACCAACGACTCCATACAATGCAGCTTAATCCTTCATTCACAATTAATGAAATCCTCGCTGAAATACATCGAACAAATAAACTCGTGAAAGATTTTAAGATTAAATCTTCAATGCTTAAATGATTCACTTATAAATGATATTCCAGCTTTTCATTTAAGTTTATTGAATACGAGACGGAGTTTTACTATGATTAAACTGTTACAATAGTGCCGGGGAGATGAGTGCGACAATTTTATTACACTGAGTGTAGTGTAAGTACGGGATAACTTATTTCGCGCCTGCTCACTCTTAGATTAAAGTAACAATATAAAATAGTATTCCTCAACATTCAAAGCTTTTTGTGAGAATACATTTTCTTGACATCTTTATAGCCGAAACGCAAGCGTGCTGAAAACCGTTAGAAGCACGTAGTTTCGCGTACGTTCTAAAGTTTTTAATAAGAAATATGTTATATCTTTTAGAATTATACTACGTTCAGTTTTCGCTTCATATTCGTCGGGAACTTTGTTTATAATGAAAAATGAAATGCATGTTAAAGTTTAGAAACCACTGTCGGGGGAGGCAGCCACCGAAGCTTTTAAGAGGCTTGTAGCTACTAGCTATGTAGAGTTAATAGGTAGAATTTCGGCGTACTTAGTATTTAATATGTAATGAAACCATCACGCGCTTACGTCTACATTAAGGCCTGTTTACTGCTACGCCACATAATAGAAAGATTTCGCATAGAAACGTCGACTCGGTCGGCTCGGCTGGAGTGATACCACGGCCTCACAGAAAACTAGCGTGAAATGGCGTTGTGCCGCGTTTCGTTCAGTGAGTGAGTTTACCGGTGACTTCCCTAATCCCTCTATACCTATTCCCATTCACTATTCCCTCATTAAGGTCGGCAACGCACTTGCGACTCTTCGGATGTCACGAGTGTATATGGGCGACGGCATTTGCTTTCCATCAAATTACCCGTCTACTCGCTTGCCCCCTTTCATTCATCATCATCATTGAAAAATATATAACGTGTAGTATTTTGAATACTTAATTAAAAATACCGAAATAAGGACACCATCGACATGAAATTCCACTCTCAATTTGCTAAAGCTCACACATAAAAAATGTTTACGAATATTTTGCTTGGAGCATCGCGATAAAAAGCTAAATAGTAGTAGTTGAGTATTTTCACTCATTTGTGAAGTTATTCTCATAATGTGCGCTTTTAATCTGGAGCATGTTGAGTGTCAACGCCTAAACACGCTCGAACGCGCTTTAAAATCATCACAAGTCAAGCTATCAAGTATTAAAGCGTACTCATCCCGGTATAATTAGAATGCACGGGACGTGTATTTAATTTGCGGTGTCACATCCGTCACACTCCTCGCGCCGCGTCACAAACACTACTCATATCATTTGTCACGCTGTTGAATCCACTTGGCGTGATGGCGAATTAAAAATTTATTATTCAGCATAGACGTTATTGACGGAAACTTTTATTGGCCCTGTCGTGTCGATGCCTATGCAGTACATACATAAATCATAATTTTCTAAACAAAAATTCTATTTTGCCTATTTTTGCTCTGTGGTGGCACAGAAACCTTTATGAGCGAGTCCACCTTCAACTTGGCCAATGAAAACTTGGCTTTTTTTCAATTAGTACCATGTTAGATATTAAAATAGCAGTTGACAGATATATGCCATTTGGTCGGAGTATTATGTAATTCTATATAAGGGTTTGTATAAAGTATAAATAATATAACACAATAATAATAATAAATAACTTTACTGTCTCTAAAAAAACATAATTTAAATAGGAACATAACAATTAATTTATAACAAGATTCACATTATGGAGTGCGCAACCTCTTCACTAAGAATACTTGTGTTGTAGGGGTTGAATCAAACAATCTGGCTCTGTTTTAACTTTCCTGATTGTACGTCTGTTATATCTTGCTTATTTACGCTTAAAATCCTTAACCGATATTGATGAAATTTGGTACAGGCAAATTTGATGTAAAAATAATATTTTTGTTATAAACATTTTTCAAACCGTCCACCTATGATAAGCGTTTTTTTTTAAATAATTAATTAACCAATTTTCTTTTTTTTTCCAGGTAAGCAAATTTTGGAGCCATCGTTACGTAAGAATAGTATTTACATTCATGTTTATTACAGTAAAATACGCAATACTGAATAATATTGTAATATGCCGCGGCTTTTTCTTTTTATAGGCTTGCGATAAGTAAGGCGTCTACGCCTACATATAAGTTTGCGGTAAGGAAATGCTAAGGAAATATATTTATCAACGCAATACATTTTCCTGTCATAGGCGTAGTAAATTATGTTTTTTATTACACAATTCATATAAACCGAGGCATATAATTTCGCACAAACGTGGCAATTATATTTCTGCAAAGCCCAGTTTTCTTGCACGTCATCTTATAAATTATGATAACATTTTATTTAGTGAATTATTTTATATGCACTCAAGCAATATTATAACTATTAAAGTGTGTTAATTGTATGTCTATATTTTTTTATGCGATTAGCGTCGATATTTAATGAATTCATTATTTAACGTAGAGACGGGCCTATGCTAATACTCTTATGCATTTTGCTCGTCTGGAGTGATACCACGGCCTCACAGAAAACTGGCGTGAAACGGCGTTGTGCTGTATTTCGCTCGTTTATCAGTGGTCCAGCTTCCCTAATCCCTTGTCCCTATTCCTTATTCCCTCAATAATGGCCGGCAACGCACTTGCGACTCTTCAGATGTCGCAAATGTCTACGGGCGGCGGCAGTTGCTTTCCATCAGGTAACCCGTCTGCTCGCTCTCTAAATATCAATAAAAAAGTACTTTACATAAACGACAGCACCAGTTTTAACTTCAAAAAACTTATATTTTTCTAATTAACACAAAACCTAATCTTATATTTTGTGTCGTCAAAAAGCCTAAGCTTCTGTATAAAAAAGATAATATTGGCGGACGGTATAGTTGAGTGATCCCAGCGATAGTAGCGGATACTTTGCAGTGTAAAACTCAGCAGATTTTTAATACATTCAGCGTCTCGTGGCGCAATCGCTTTCTATATTCAAAAGAGGATAGACTATTAGCATATATAAACATGCAAGCAACGATGTTGCCAAGGGATTTGCGAAAGTAGGCAGTTTATGATTGATTTACTTTAAAAAATTAAAAACGTGACGCAAACTTTGCCAACACACTTTGCTTAAGGCCTTAAGGGTTTAATTTTGGAAACTTAACCATCGCTAACTGAAAATTTCATTATTTTACCTATTAACTTGAAAACTGAAGATAGATAGGAAAACTCAAAATGAAAATTTAATAACCACCACCACTATGACACCACACTCAGACACACGATTACAGACACTATGTCAAACTTTTTATACCCTCTAATACTTTACTATTTCTTTTATAATGCGATTCCATAACCACACGTCGAAACCCGGACGTCGCCGACACTTGTCGGCAACATTTGACACAAATGTCAGAAATACGTGCGGGTACGTGTCGCCGAAATTTTCCACATAAGCCGTCGACTTGTACTGCCGCGGCGACACAAGTCGGCGGCTGAGGCGGAGCGCTTCATGTTCACTTTGGTACCAGCAAAATGGGATTAGCATTAGTTTCAATTGGCGTTGTGGTATTAGATATCTAAGTGACAGTTCAGGCAATTACGAGACCAACCATGCGTTTGATTTAAATTAAACACGCCCTGATAGAGAGTTTGATGGGCTTGCTAATGATGTTTTGGCATTGATTTTAAGTTATACTATAATTAAACTGGTAGTGACCTACTATTCACTATTTTTGGCATTAGAGCTGGTCCTTAATAGATAATATTGGGCGTTATGTATATGACATACAAAACACTTTTATTACACTAATTACTAAAAACAAGTATACTTATTTTTTGACCTTTGAATCCTATATCGAGGTATTGTATTGTGTATTGCAATACAATTATTTTAAAAAGTAAGGTTTATGCTTACAAAACCAGGTTTTAGGTTGCATTTTCAAAAGACGAAACTATTTTAAAACTTTGAATCAAGATAGAGAATAATAATATGTATAATGTATGGCTAAACATCCTACTGATTTTAAGCCACTAACAGTCTGTTTTACCACTTCCTGATAAGTTCCTCTTCTTCACAACTTATTTCACTGAGCATGTCAAGAATCTATCAAATAAGTTACGGTTTGCCTATCTGACACTTAATGTTGTGCAAATGACTTCGAGATTATAAAGATGACCTTATAAAACATAAAATATTTTCTAAAGAAAAATTCGAATGATATCGTATAACAAATATGCACACGAGGTATATTTAGCGAGAACTCCTATTTTATATTCAGCTTTTCGTCTGCCTTACGGCGGTTTTTCCTTCCACGTCCCTCGGGGACGGATCCACTCATAGTTTTTAGGGCCGATGAATATCGATCTTAGTTTACGAGTTATGTGAGTCTCCAACTTGTGTAACCTTCTACGCTACGTTTTCTACGCCCAGTTGTAAACATTTACGAACGTGTTTCGTCCTTTTCGATAATGTATTTTAAGTTTTTTTACGCGTATTCGTTTGCGTGAAATTCGAAAATCGCTTTGCAATTTGTTACTCTGCATTCTTCCAACTAAGTCCATACTAAAAATTAAGTCGATTGGCTGATTCATTAGGGCGTAAAGTAAGAGCAAACAAACAAACCAAGATACTTTCACATTAATTTATGATATTGGTAAGGAAAGTAGAGGTAAAGTAAAGATCATTCTTAACACTACATTGTAAACTTTACAGTAATGTTTCTATTTACTTCTTGGCGCAGTGGTTGAGCACCTTAGTAGCTCATGCCGAGGGTCACTGGTTCGAAACCCACCGACGAAACGAAAGTTTTTCAAAGTTCCTGGGTCGTGGATATGTATTAAATATTTGTATTATATAATAAAAATTTTGAATATGTGCATAGTATAAAAGTATTAAATATATTTCCGTTGTATAATATTTAATACTTTTATAATACGGGTACCAGACCCGTAACACAAGTCCTTCAGGTACTTACCACGGGGTCAGGCTGACGTGGTGTGAAGCATATATGATTATTATTTATTACTTATACGTTATGTAATTGAAATAAAATCACTTTTTAAATATGATTAATTTAGTACGTAGTAGAAAATAATAGCTTTAAATACCAAGCACCTGGCAATGTGTGCCTTCTCCTCCAACATAGTATGTTCTACAAGATAAGGATTTTAATGTAGGCGCTTTGTAGGTATCCCTTGAGAGCCCTTGCCTATAGAGCATCTAAGTCGTTTGTCATGTCGCAATAGGCTGCTGTCAACGGAACACCATCTCGTGATGCCATGAACACATGCACAGGCAACATTCACACCGAAACGAACAAATCTCAGGTGGGAATAACAAATTGGAGTTATCATCGGCGACAAGTGATCGAAAGGAGGTTGTGTTCAGCTAGACAATATGAAAGTCTCGGAGTCTAATTCGAAGAAAACATACCTAAGAACTACTAAGATAATATGCAGACTTTTTCCTTTTTTGATTAAATATACTTTAGGTAGGTTCTGTGACGATTTAATATCACTGTCAGTACTAAATTTAAAGTATCTGAACGTTTGTAAGACTTCTCAAACTTAAAACTTATTCTAATAGAGGATTATACTAAATATGATTTAATAATAAATAGTAAGTAAACAAAAAGGTTGAGGCAAAAGCCGAGCAACCTAATTACTCAATGTATAAATACCAAGAAGATTTTAATACTAAGCGAAGGTGCGGGCTATTTAAATGTAAATTGGATCTTAAATTCATATCATGGGGATGATAAACTCAACATTTATCATTTTTATGTCACAATGAAGCTTAATGAAGGCAGGTAATCCAACGCTCGTTACGGTGTGAGGGCGGAGGACGCAGAACACTCAGTCTAGGAGATTTATGGGTGTCTACTCTGCGGGCGTGCACGTCTCAGTGATGTGCACGAGACGTTGGATTTATGCGACGTTTATTGGGGGAATTAAAACTACCAGGAGACGAGAAGAGAGACGCTCTAAAAGCGTTTTTAAACCATTGTGTGATAGAGCTAATGTGCGGGACAAAAGTCAGTTCGATTCCTCGCTCACGTTGTGATTTATAATATAGTTTAGGTAAGAAACAATGTCAACCAATATGTCGCATCGACATCATATCGTTTTATATCCTTTCAACTATCGTAATTTATTTGTAATCATAAATTACTAGCATTTAATTGAATTCGATGGAAAGCTGAAATCTATACTAATTAATTTGTTTTTTTTTTTTTAAAAAAGAGAAAATTAATAAGAAAAGGAAACTTTGTATTTTTGTATGTTTATAATGAATAGGCTCAAAAACTACTGGGCCGATTTCAAAATTTCGTTTACCATTACTTAGAGGGATTCTTCCGAATCCGTAGAGGCTATATTTCATCCCGGAAAATAGATAGGATTTTTCATTGTAGTGAAAATTTTGAAGTTAAGTCGTCGAAAAACTGCTGTACGATAACGTACAGACTGCCTAAATGCGAAGGCTGCCTTAATCATTACAGATGTATGGTTGACTTCTATTGAAAAGTTGTAGAACTCAATAATGCCTACAAAAAAGTCCGCGATAGTATAAAACAACCATTTATATTTTAGCCATTATAAATACTTTTCCATACGATAAAAATAATTAAAATTATGAGCATATGTTTATTGATCATATTATCGTAAAATACTAATCCTTATCCAAATAAACTATTTATTGAGCAAGATTGTTTCAATAGCTATAAATGACTTTATATTTTATTCTAATCGGACAATCCATTCAAAAGATATTACGAATTTAAAATTGTTATCAGTATTAAAATTAATGATGGCCGCCACAATTTTTTTTTTCAGAGAGCTTAAAAAATAAATGTCCATCCGTGTAAAGCCGGGGCGGGTCGTTGTTAATAAACAGCAACTTATTAAAACTCCTATAAAAAGAAAAGATTCGAAAGGAATCTGCATGCCAAATCGAAAACCTTGTCCATATCACTTAACGCAAAGTTTTTAAGCACTCGAAAAACCGCTCAATGCAATTGCCAATTTGAGACCAACTTTGTCTAGCTTGTTTTCGTTAATGCGGAGTGATATAGGTATAATGTAGGGTATAAAATGCGGCCTGGATACAATTGTATGCTTTATTGCCATAGATATAAACATTAAAATTGTATAAATCTTACATAATAGCCGAGCTGGCAGTGACCCAGGTCTGAAATCGTGCAAGAAAAATGGTGAGAAATCTGGCACGCCTTCGCACGTGGCCGATGAAAGTAGACGCAAAAACCACGTAGATACTTTTGTTTCATCTTGATCCTCGCAAGTTGGCGTGAGTACAAAATGATGGGGGATTGCTGAATAGAATTTTAACGTGAAATGTTCGCATAAAGCCTGTGGGATTTTCGTATATATCATAGTATTGTTTATGGTCGTTGTGTGGTTTTGTCAGGTTTTTTAAGATAATGATGTACAACAATAAATTATGATTGTTAGTCTTAGATTCGTTGAAATTGAAAATAGGGCTATCTTTTTTTTTACTTTAACTATTTTTGCAATGCATTCGTGGCCTCGTGGCTTTTGGTTTGCATTTGAGAGTGTGCTAGATTAAAACCCTGCTAGAGGAATGTATTTTTGAGATTTTGTGATCTCAATCTACATATTACGGACGCTCATGCTATGGAAAATCTATGCTTCGGTAAGAATATGTCGGCTCGACCGGAGAAATACGAGGGCCTCACAGAGAACCGGCGTGAAACAGCGTTACGCTGTGTTTTTTCCTGTGAGTTTATAGGAGGTCCAATAATCCTTACACCTTATTTCCTCTTCCTATTCCTTGTCCCTATTCCTTCATCTAAAGATTGGCAATGTACTTGCAACGCTGTTTTATGGACCAACCAGGCGACGGTTCTTATCTATCATTAGCTCTACCAAGAGTTTGAAGCGTTAGTATTTATCGATACTAGATATCGACTACATACATTTAAGTTCCACAAATTACCGCTAGAGGCGCTGTAAAATTTTCCCATACTGAAACTTTACGCAGTCGTATCGAGTTTCGACTAATGTCGACGAAAAAACTTACGGTAACACTGGTGACCTGTGTGATCACTTGCACAAACATTTCATTAAAAAATATATTAATATTTGCTTCGAGTTACGTTTAACAATAAATTACGTTCGACAGTATTATCGAACATAATATATAGATATATTATTTTCTCCTAAATTCAACTGTATAATTGAAAAGAGAAAATAATACTATAATACGAGTATAATCATGTTACAAAATGAACACACGCAAAGGAGAAAATAATGGGAATAAAACTTAACGCGAGCTGATGTAAAATTTTATAACAAAACGCACTAACCATTAAACATGCCCACGGCCGGTTCGCCGAATATTGATAACGATTTTTAAAGCCATCGATTAAAATAACAATTTGAGGTAAATTACAACAACAAATTGCTGTAAACAGTCCCAATGATGGGTTGTTTTGTACAGAATTATTGAAGCCTGTACTAGCCCGTCGCTGACAATGTTTGAATAATATATCGGCCGACTGAGCCACGTAATGATCGGTCGACTGTTTTGCGATTGGTAGTGTGATTTACACCGACTGAATGGTAATTAGGGTTGAAAAATTTAATTGCACATTTGTTTGTCAACGACGGATTTTTACGGCAAATTGGACGTACGAAATGCGGTTGGGAATTTCCATTTTCCGGTTTTTTGTGGGTTTATTTTTTTATGTTTTCTGTGGCTATGAATCATTACAGTATGTGCACGGAAAGTATCTAATATCTATGTCTATAGAAGCGTCTGATTCACACCACGTCAGTCTGGTCTCGTGGTATGTACCCGAGGGACTTGTGTTACGGGTACCACACAACGAAATTAAATTTAATACTTTTATACTATACACATATTTAAGATTTTATTATACGATACACATATTTAATACACATCCAAGACCCAGGAACACTGAAAAACCTTTTGTTCCGTCGTCGGGATTCGAACCCGCGACCCCCGGCTTAAGCGACCAACGTGCTTACCAACTGAGCCACAGAGGTCGTCAAAGTTACAGGTACTATTGAAATAGTATAAAATATTTAAAAAGGCATCGTAAACTTTGTCTTACGCGCACTCATGTTCTCAATGCTCTCACTAACGCTTCAACGACGGTGTAAAATTTATCGACTAGCACCACGTAGACATCAAACGAATTTATTTAGCTGACTGTATAATATATTGAGTGAATTGACTACAAAGAAACTGATCGTTGAGAAAGTGAGGAAGTGAGCATGCTATCGTAAAGAACATTACACACAGGAAGTATTATGTTCGAGGAAAATCGCATTTGAAAATTCACAGCGTGTTTTGGGCTTTTCAAATATCGTTCTATACAATATCTTGGCAGAGTTTCAGGTTTGCGCACCCAGGGAATTCAAGGGCGCTAGTCTACTCGCATGTGCTTTCCAGATAATTGTAAATCCGCAAATATGGCAGCGACGCGAGCTAATTTCACTCGGATACATATTATTTTTTTTAAAGTGTTTATTCAGTAAAATTACATTTTTTTTAATACTAGCAATTACTTTTGCGTGTTAAAAATATTTTGACAATAATGTTTTACGACGTACAATATTACGTGCAAGTTATTTATGTATAAAAATAAAAAAAACTGGTATAAAAACAGAAATAAAAAATATCTGTCCAACGATACTTACATTCTTCATCTGTCACAATTAGGCCGCTTAGAGTACCGAGTAACTAACATTTTATATAGAATTTGTACAACGCCACCTAGCGATCTATCTCAAATCTCATATAAAATCATAGTAAGCGCAACGAGTTGACGGTCGAATATTAAAAAAAAATTGCACTCGGCGTTCTGATATTTTCTCGTCAATTAGGATCGATGCTTATCGATAAGTAATAGAAACTCAACCAATAGAATGAAAAAAGCACCAATTTCCGACATCAATTTAATAATACCAAATAACAACGAAGCTAAATAGCCAACAGCAACTCGCCAAATTTCTAGAATTAAATTTGTTTGGCGAATCTCTTGGACAAACACCAAAAGTGAGGTAGGAAAACAAAGATACGTACGATCTTAATTTCAGTTAATCCGGATACTGAGCAGGTCTGGTCAGTACACGTGGCGGGCGACGTGCAGCGAATAGCAACATCCGCGTGGCCCTGAAAATGGCGGTTTGAAGTGCGCTTCAGATTTTGGTTCAAGCAACATAAAAGCTTAGGTGATTGTTACCATAGTGCTACCCCGGGGACGTCATGTTTGTGAAGTAACATTAGTGAATTTTTGGAAAGAGACCAAGAGGGTTAGGCGAGACCTAAAAGTTTTCGCTTCTTTCTAGAATCGCCAGAAAAATGTATGAAAATGACATAAGGCGTAATAAACGCTTACGCCATTTCGATACATTTTGTTTGGTGATTCTACAAAGAAGCGAAAACTTTTAGATTTGGGCTAACCCTCCTGGATTTATGCTCAGATTTTACGCGTTAGCGCTTTTTCGTAATGTAGGACGTGTGTATTCCAGTGAGTCTGCAGGCAAGACGTGGTTTTTTAAGAGAGATTGGTCTTAAAATAGGGATATTAAATAGGGAAATGCTGATATTGTGAGTTGTACCAAACTAAGCACCAATAAATGAATCAATAAATTAGTTTGTTTCATCTAATAATTATTAAAAAAAACACAAACGGTTAAATAAAGCGCACAAAAAAAAGTTCAACGAGAAGTTTTCATTAACATACAAATAAATAATAATCCCTTTTTAATGTTTTTAAAACGAATTTTTAAATTAAAGAATACAAAGTATGACATTTAGTAACTTTTTACATTTATAAAACCAAAAGAGGCTTATATCACTCTCTATTATTTCAATTTTTATTAAACAGTATGCCAAAAATCAAGAACAATTTATATAATATTTAGTGGCCTCGCCATAGGTATAAGACTTAACTTTGGTAGTACCATTTTTCAACGTTACACTACATTATAACATGGCCTTGTAGTAATATTTCTTTTTTTTAATTTATCTATATCGTCGTATTGCATAGTCGTCGTAGTAACTAAACGTAGTCATAATACTTGTAATAAAAAGGTGTGTAAGCGTCGCCTATATGAAATTTACAGAGTACTTTACGGAGGTGTTTATGGGGTACACATCTGAAACTAATAGCATTATTTCTATGTTATATAACACCTTGGATATCGAATTGTAGTTTACAAGTTATAAGCATGTAATAAATAAAAATGTTTCTTAGGGGAAAATACATTTTCTAACAACTTCCTTATGTTTCCTTCCTTATGATCTCGGACGTGAATAAACCATAATGATTTTCTTTAAAGCATTCGATATTTTATCGAGAAATTCCGTTAACAAACACTATCACTTAAATTAAATGTAGCGAGTGAATAAATGAGAAAATTACAAAATACAAAATGAACAATGTAATGGAACAATGGAACTGTTGCGATCAGATCAATACTAAACACAAGAGCAGTTTTCTAACTCCCAACGGCAATCGGCATTAAATTATTGTTTATGAGCTACGCTTAACGGACGAACGAACATGGATTAGTGTGGAAAATCAAGTGCGATTTGTACATAATTTATTGTATTGCCTTTATATTGTTTTAGTAGATTTACTTCGAACCCGATCATACCAATTGGGAATTATTAAAACGAGCTGAAAGCTTACTACATGTTGGCCTTTTAGAAATTTTCCGCATATCAAAAACTAACGTGTAACTCTATCTTAGTAATAGAGCATTTAGCTTTTTTTATGATATTTAGCAGACGGTTTACCTGATGGAAAGCAACTGGCGTCGTCCATGGACGCTCGTGGCATCCGAAGAGCCGCAAGTTCATTGCCGGCCTTTATGAGGGGTTAGGTTTAGGTGAAGAGAGATTAGGGAAGTTGGGCCACCGGTAAACTCACGCAATGAACGAAACACAGCACAACGCTGTTTCACGACAGTTTTCTGTGAGGTCATGGTATCAGTCCGGTCGAACCGGCCCATTTGTGCTGAAACATAGCTCTCCCACGGCACATAAAATTGTCATTAAGCCATAAATACACGCGAAGCTTTTAAGAAAATAAAAAAATTTGAGACGAACCTTATATTAATTAGCCTAAAGATGTTAAAAGTAAAAAACATTTAAGTCAAAGGAAAAATGGAAGACTTTCGGCTCACGATACAAAAAGACAGCCTAAGAGAGCTGACGCTAAGTGAATAACTGAATAGTTAAACTCTCATAATATTTACATAAACCGTACATTAACGGCGCGGTACAAGTCAAACGCTAAAGCGGAAAGCTTTATTTTCGAAAACCTAGTACAAGCTTGTTTGCTAAATAAAAAAAAAAGTTGCGCTAGAGTTTCGTCTCGAACGCACAAAATATCTTAATCGATTAAAAATCATTTTGTTGTTAGAATAAAATATTATTATATTGAAATTTGTTTCGGATAAGGCATAAAAATCAGGGTAATTTAAATTACAAGATATTAAACTGAATATTAAATTTGGACTTGTAAATTCTTTTATAATTTTGTATTATTTTGTACCTAAAAGTAAATTTAATAATATTATTGTAGCTTAAATGGCGTGTCGTTTCGAGATGGTCTACTGAAAAACACTGCTTATAGTTATCATTACAGCTGATATTTGTGTATTGTAAAATACATACATTTTTAACCAAAAATTAACCAAGTAACCTATGGCTTAGTTACTTTGTTATTTTTTTATTACTTGTAGTCTGCACGGTTAAATCCAGTAATATTTAATCTGGGCAACCAATCGCTTATCAAATGTCCCACACTATAATGGTAGCGGAGGAAAACGTATGGCTGGTGGCAAATGAACCAAAAAAATGCACATTGATCGAATACTCCCTTTAATGTAATATTCCGACATTCCCTCACTGCATGACTGTGTGAATATGTAACATGTAACGTGAACTAAACGTGTGATTCATTCTCGCTTACGTGTTTTGGATTCTATACAAAATGACGAATTATAATTAATTATACACTATATTATGCTACAGGAAGACTTTATAGAAGTGACATACTGTTGTTATATGTCCATAGTTTACATGTTCATATTAATCTGCTAATAATATTATGTTCTTGTGTGTGTTTTAATTTTGTTCTATTTTTAACAGACTTTAAAAAAGGAGATTTCTCAATTTGGTCAAATTGAGAAACCTCTTTTGTTTTTTTCAAACTTTTCTTTTTGTTGACTTCAAACAAATAATATACGGTCGTATATATGTATATTAAATGTTCTTTTTGATGTATTGTTTGTTGCATTATGGACACTATATATTGAATTGATAAAATATGAGTCCAAAGCAATTACTGCGGACTTCTTAAGAGACAAGACTTAAGTACATTTAAAGGTATATATTTTTTACAATTAGATATAAGTGTCTTTTTGATCGCCGTCTAATAAACGTTGATACAAATCTAAAATTGTATGTTATTGCAAACACAAAACCATTTAACAAACAAAAATATTTCATTCCGATCGAAAATAAACACAAATGTAATCGTAATACGATATTGTTTTTTGGAAATATCCACAATTTAGGAATTATGTTTAGTCACGCATCGAGCAATCCAATTTTAGGTACGAAATAAGTTTTTGCTGAATACGTGGATCGTATCAATATTTCCTTATAAAATACGCGTTTCGACGGTTTTAGCTTTACATGTTTATGATTCGACCGAAAACTTGGCCTTGTGATGTCTTACTGAATCAGATCACTTCGCACAAAATTAAATTAATGACTGAAATAAAATTTGAAAAATTGCATCACGATAAAAAATCTAACCACACAAAATGATTCATAAAAATAATTGATATTGAAATTCTAAATGTTACATTATATTATATTTATGTGTCGAGCCATAAAAGTACTCGTAGTAAAACAATTCGATAAAATATTCTTTATAATATTTTTAAATGTTTAAAGCATTTCTGTGCGCTACGGTCCTAAAATTTGCCTTTGCTAAAATGTAAGCATAAATAAATTGTTTAGAGGCCCTTATCAAGTACCTAGGTAGTCAAATTAAAACTAATAAAACATAACACACATAGTGTGCTTTTTGAGGCACATATGTTGTAACGCCTCCCTCTTCAATGTCTTCTATAACATTTAACTTTTCTCATAGCCTAGTAACATTTTTTATTCCACTGAGCCAGAAGGAGGGTATGTTTTTCGTGGGTATGTATGTATGTATAATTGTTTGACACGCTCTGCAGCGGTTTAATGGATTTTAACGTTTGAGGTATCGTTAGATTCATCTTAAAAGCGCTATACACTAGTAACATTAAAAAATTATAAAATAAATGGCGGTTTTTGAAGTCATAATTTTGAGAATCCAATTTTTTTTTCCATCCATTTCGGTCGAGTAGGGTGACAAAATGAAGGGCTTTAAATAAACATTCTGGAAATTTACATATATCGACTTATAAATTGCAATGCTTTCTGCAGTCGGAATAACTTTTTTCGGACATTTATTTGCTAATATTTTATAATCTGTGCGCAAAGTTTGTTATCATTTTTTACTAGTGAATAAAAATTATACAAAGACCAAAGTTTTGGCAAAGTCTAAGTCGTAAAACCCTAATTCTATTAGCGTTTTAGTGACGTCTGCGTGGAATCGTGCCGGCAAGTTACAAAGACTCGTGGCATTAAAATTTAATAACTTTCATAATGACTGGCAACTTAGTTTAATTTCCTTGGGGACTATCAGCCATCTTCAAATTCAAGTGAGACATTTAGCACGTAATCACGACGATTAATTATTTTGTTTGCGACTAAGGCACATAACGACGACCTGCGGCTTTACTGATGTGTCACATATATGTATAGACTCGCTTTTGCCCGCGACTTCGTTCGCGTGGACTTCAGGTTCGTCCCGTCTTCTAGACTTCTTTATCAAGATTACAAAAA
>JAOTAV010000027.1:2783795-2820685 GCA_026546445.1 Cyclargus thomasi | reverse complement strand
ACCATGGATTTGAGAGCCATGATTGCATGAATAAGCCGGTTCGGCTGGAGTAACACCACGGCTTCACGGAAAAGCGATTGCGCTGTGATATGTTGTATTAGTTTACTTGCGGCCTAACTCCTCAACCTTTATTCCTTATCCTTATTTCCACTGCCTATTCCCTTGCCCCTCTAAAAGGCCGGCAACGCAATTGCAACTCTTCTGCTGTTGCAAGTGAATTAATGTTGTATTAACGTAAAATGGCGTTGGCAAGTGTAATTGATTGGATGGTGGAGTAATCAGTTTGCTTTAAACTCGCGTCCACACCTAACAGCACTCTGATAAGCTTTCAGCTCGTGAATATGATATATTAGCTACCTGCGGTGAAAGAAATACATTTAGCATAATTACCTACGACTTGCCATGTAGCATAACATGAAATGATTAATTGCATTAGTGGAAACTTTGTAGTTAATAGGCATAATTTACTCTTACCCTGCCCCTTTTCATCACCTGATTGGCTATTCTGTTTGGTCGGTGTTACTCTATATACGTCTCAAGACTTCTTTTCATAATCGACGATTATAAACGATGACACACGAGCACGATCGTGTAAAGGGTTTACTCTGCTCTGTAGCTCTATCATGAGTTTGAAGCGATAGTATTTGTCGATGCTCTATAGAGACTACGTATTAATATACTATTGCTTAAAACTCGTGGTAAAGCCACTGATCGCCGATCATAGTCTATGGATTGCCTTTGATCAACTCTTTGACAAACTACTACGAACGTAGTGTTGTGTAGCTGCTTGTACAATCAGGGAAGTTGAGACAAATACAGATCGTGAGTCTAATTTGGTCGGTTATCTCAATCCTGGCTGACAGATCACGACTTACATGGAATTGACATATTCAGACCAAATGACTTAGGTCCGTCAACCTGCCAGTAGCCTGCGATGATCGTTGATCGTGTGATCTTTTATAAACGGCACGTTCATTGTGTAATGGGTGAAATAGAAAGAGAGCAATTTCTATTTCACCCATTACACAATTAACATGCCGTTTATAATCGATCAAAGGTCATCACAGGCCACGTTACACGTAACTTATATGGTGTGTCTCAACATTTTGTATCTGTCCCATATTTACATTGATAGACAATGCTCTGCGAGCAGAACCGAGTATGCGTAATGCGCATACGCCGATCGTACTCGCGTGTCATCTTCTATAATCGCTGATTATGGATAGAAAATCCATTAGCCATTTATGCGACGTTTTATTATCACATCTGTTTTATTCCACAAGGCGATATTAACGACATCCAAATAATATTATGAACAGAGAGCTGATAGCAATTTTTGATTAGGTATTAGAGGCAAGCTGAGACCTTCTAATGTATCTCTCCTATTACACCCCAATACGGAACTGCAGACCTAGCTGGTGAGAAGTGGGGCTAAAAAAACTAAAGAAAAACTAAAGAAAACTTACAAAAGTATACCTCGGAACCTAATTGTTTAGTAATGAAAAATCCTATAATTTCAATTTGCAAACAATTACATTTTTGATAGTTTGCAAGCAATATTCGTAAAATTATTGTTGTATGCGCCTTGCAATGTTAAAACCCCTATTAAATCATTTGGGTTATCACCTTTTCTACTGTTTAAATGTTCAACTCCAACATTTTTAAAATACTTATCGCCTCAAATATATTTTTGGAATAAAAAAAGTATAAATTCGTATACGGGAAAAATCACTTAGGTCTACAAGGCGCTAGTCACGATGCTGGCCAAATTCGGTATAATAATACTTCAAAACTAGACATTTACATCAAACGGAGTAACCTTAAAACGCAAAAAAAATATATTTTTCTGCATTTTTACAACATCATATAAACACTCGTATATTAATAATTAAGATTTTCAAAAAAAATCTTTAAAACCAATCCTTACAGCCAGTTTTAAGCTGCGACTGGCTGATAGTGTCATTATAATTTACAAATTAACTTGCATATTTAACACACAAGATTGCGCAAAATAAGTATTTTTGCGCCATCTTGTGCTGAAATAGCAAGTTATTTTATTATGAATATTATATATAAATATATCAATAAATATTATTAAAGCACGAAAAACGTAGATCTGCAAAATTTCAATAAATGCCATTCCCGGTAAAATTATCCAGCGACATCTAGCGGAGTAATTTTTAGAGAATAATTTTTGTGTATCTGAGTTTGCAAGGAGTTTTAACCGTAGTCTACAGATGGCACGTTTATCACAAAAATTTTATTCGATATGGCATATTTGATACTAGGGGTGTCATCTATCGGTCAGATGTGAACTAAAAACTACGGACACGCTGATTTGTGAGATGGGATCTACTACTCTAAGTATAATTCCTCTATGGTTTCAGCTTTCCTCAAATACCTACTCAAAATTTGCTGTTAGCTCTCAGATTATAACATGAAATATGCTTTTCACTTTATTATCAAGTTCTGCGAGCTGTCCCCCTGAAACATAAAACACATGTTACAAAGTTTCGAGATACGCGTTACTCTTGAATTTATGAAAAAGTTCCCGACTAGATATAATATTTGTCACGACAAAGTTACGTCATATACAATGTACACCGTAAACATGTGCGTTGCAGAATAATGCATTGTTTGAGACACAAACGGCCTACAGCCAGCGCTGGCGTGATTTTTGCCTTGCGTTATCGTTTTTGCCTTGTGGAGTGGTTGCGATACGTCACCTTCGTTTTGCTACTGGTACAGCTTGACCATAAGAGCTATACCGCGCCTTGGGTATGAGGGTGGTGCGGCAAGGGAGGGTTACCATGGTTATCGGGCGTGCTACTCTGTCAGTCGGCCGGCAACGCCGATAGTATTCTTGACCGTTCCCCGCCCCGTCCCACGTTCCTAGGGTGCGGTACAGCGGTTTTGGTCAATGTTTGTGAAGCTGTAGTCAATATCATGAGAATGGCGTCCGGTTGAAGACGTCATGATAACTAGTCAATAAGCTACGTAATATTACGCAACCTAGACAGAGAGACAAGGTCCATGTTAAGCTTTGTCTCCATTGAGCTGTCATGCTGTCACTGGATCTTATAAATGAAACCAATAATGTATTATTCTATTTTAATAACATTGCATTAATTGTAATTCCGAGCTACGGATTGGTAAGGAAGCCTTCCAAGTTGGTATCGATTGCATGCATTATGCATTTTATGCCCGTAATTGTATACCTAGAGGAAATTATAAAATTCTTTAGAAATACACGTGCGCTAGTTTTATCGATTTTACTTAAAGCAAAAGTTGGTGATGCTACTTTAACTGCATCAGATTGATCTATTTACTATATTAACAATATAAAGAGCCTGTTAATAGATCATTTTCATATTATGCCTAGAAACTATGAAGAACTACGTTTGCGAGATGACAAAGCGAAACTTTACAAAGTATCATTAACAGTTCATCAATCATTCAGTTGTTAATAGTTCGTTAATCTACTTTAAAACAAACAATTAAATTTACAATAATAAATACCTATGAACGAGTTGTACCAGCTTACTTTAACAAAATGTCAAATCAACTGTCAAATCTGTGGTTAGGTCATTATTGGACTGCACCCTTTTGACTATTGTTAAAATGACGTCATATTTAATGACAACTGTAACCGGTATATTTTGGTCAGTTATCGTTAAAAATAAAGCAAACAAATGTAAATATAATAAAAAGTTATTATTTTTCTCAACGTTTTACCTAATCTACAAAACGTACTAGGTTTCCACGACGCTCGAGTTACAACAAAAATAGCACTCTCACATCCCTGGCTACGTGTAACCTCTGTTGCGACAAAAGAAATAAATGGTGCCCTGAATAACTTTCGTGTAAGTAAATTGAATTTCTCAGAATGGGTCGTATCGGAGGTCGATTCAAAAGAATAAGCTTATCCATTTCATCCTTAAGATGTATAAGGAGATGTCATCTTAGAAATTATATAACTGATTCTATGTTGTCAAAAGAATTCTGGTGGCCCAGAGAATATTATCAAGTAATGTTTATCGTTTCGCCTGGGGATGAATCTTGTGTAGTCACCTTTCTCCTGGAAATGTACAATATTTTGTCATGAGTATTGTATTTTTATAATATTTTGGCATAAATATGTTTCGCCTCTGTTAACACACGGAATAACTTTTGTACTATCGGAAATTCAGAGGATGGCGAAAATCTGACTAATTGGGTTGGCTTGTGTATCGAAGATTATAACTTGATACTTCTACAAAAATCTGGGGCCGCTAATTACAAACTAATTTAGGAATAACAGGCCTAACATTACCACGAAGCCCCGAGAAATTGGCATAGTAATCTTATTCACGTTGTTATCGTCAAGTAAATAGAATCTGTATTATTAATATCGCGTATTCCTAGAGATGTCTAACTTAATATTGTATTTGATATTTTTTGCAAAAGTAGGTCAATTTATTTCTAACATAGCCACTTTTCAGTGATCATTTTATTTTCTTGAAATAACCTCGCTAAAAAGTCATAAATGATCTTTAAAATTTATATTATTTTGAATGCCGTATGTGACGTCACTAATCGCAAAATAAACTACTTTTATTTTTACTTTTCTTTTTATTACATTTATTAAATTCAAAAGATGTTTTAAACATCATTTCTTAATTAAAAACTCCTTTCTGAATTTAAAAATGTGAACCTTTTACACCACCCTCGTCGTTGTTTGTTTTAAATTTAGTGACGCCACAGGCTCTCATCATGACGGACAGCATTTTGGTTCGCGTTATGTACAGATTTAAAAGGGGAATTTTAAAATTAAAATTATTAATTGATATCTTAAAAAGCTATTTACTTAATCAAACTATCATAAAAATATTCTTTTTTTTATTCATAAGGGCAACTAGTCTATTTTTATCTAAACATGTTTGATCTTTCTCTGACGCTCTTTTTGCCCAAAAAATACATTATTAAGTTCTATTAGAGAAGTGATTTTATAGGCAGATGACCCATTTCATTTTCATTTGGACTTTTTATTTCAAGCTCAGCCAAACCACGAATAATATCGAATTGACATAATCCGACTAATAAAGGTAGGTAGTCTGTCTATAAATAAAAAAGCCAAGAAATCGTGGAAATGTCGTAGATGGATAAATTTGTTTGTACGTTTGTCATTTCTTGACGCTTTAACGCCAATCAATATGATTTGAGGTGTTAACTTAGTGAAACGATAGAGGCATAATATAAGTTTTGGTCTTGGACAAACGACATCTTTCAAAAATATTCATCTTATTACGTGGTTTTCGAATTCCACACGAGCGAAGCCCCAGGCAAATGCTTAATAATTTCATAATAAATGCAGAAGCACTACCGCATTTGTAGATGGAATATCTTCTATGTTATCAACAAAATCAACGTACAAGAATAAGAACTATGTCAGTCCTGAAATTACCACGAAATCCCCAGAGATTGTCCCGGGGAAGTGATCACTTTTTTATCGCCAAGTGAATTCCATCATCTGGGAACTAATACCGTCCCCTTAACCACTAATTGTATCACCCCGTGGAACATTCTGGATGAGAATAACTGCTTTTATTATCGCACTGATTACGAGAAGTTTGTAAGAACACTGTTGTACAGGAGATACTTGTTTCTCTCTCGGGTTGATGTTCAAATGTTCATCGATTGCTTTAGCACATTCTTTCGGAAAATTACTAGAATTCAGTTTCGACCTTTTACTGGGATTTCGACTTTTTACTTGCGCCCATTAAAATTGATTAGTTTACGTTATCTTCAAGGATTTTTAATTTGCATACTTTTTCTTTGATGCAAATTTACGCTTGCCTTCCTGAAGATCTAGTTAGTAGAAGTCATCATTATTTGTGTCGGTGTCATTGACTTGAGTTTTTTTGGAGCGCTCTTGATGTTTATCAATTGCTTTCCATCAGGTAACCCGTCTGCTCGCTTGCCCCCTAAATATAATTAAAAAAGGCAACAGACGATGATCGGCGAGCAGAACCGGGTATGTCCTCTACACGATCGTGCTCGCGTGTCCTCGTCTGTAATCGCCGATTACTAAGAGAGAGACACAAGATTAAACATAAACACCATAGTCGTTGACGGTATAATAAAGAGAATTCTTGGGATCCTACGAATTTTGTAACTACAAAGGGTAGAGTTTAGTAATGCTTTGTTATAGACAATAGAAAACATGGGTCAATAGACAGCTCTTTTCTTTGTTACTTAAAATATTGCCGGAAGAATTGAATCGATGTTACACAGCTCCCGAACAATGTTAACAAAAACAGGAAACACGGCGAAAGAAATTGCAACAATTTGTCTTTACTTGAAGTTTGCGCTGCGGATACGGATAGAGTTCAAAGTGGAACTTTCTCTAGTGAATTAAGCTAAAAAGCTAATTTAGTTGAAAAGAAACTGTTCGGACGCGGCTGACAGCTCATACAAAACGTCCGCGACTTACGCCTTATAGTTTGCACACTTCAATGTCCAATTATTATCTAGATCGCGGCTGTCAGTCGCGTCCGTAAGTCGCGTCTGATCCGAGTATGTTTTCCGCTTTAGTTTTGCAGAAAAAATCTCTTTTTGAATTGTGAAATGGAAAAATTTTTTTTTTATTTCGGCGGTTGTTTGTCATGCACAATTGCGTACAATGTTTCTATGATGTTTTTAAAGATAGTAAGCTTGCCATCTTTAAAAACAAGAAAACTAAAAGTAGATTTAAAAGAATCATAAAAATATCTTAGAGATAATCTCAACTCCGTATTTACGTGAAAAAACAATTCTTTGCAGCATCAAACCGCTGAACTGTTTCATAACGCCGGTTCTTAAAGAAAGGAAATACTTTAGAAGTTTGAATGCATTTGCGGTTTTCTGAAATTGAGGCGAGGATTTTATTTAACGAAATTTTATGCTGTTTTATTTTATACATCATTGCAGGTTATTAAATATTTAATCGTTCAAATTACTAACAAGTATTGTTTAAGACCCGGATGAAAATATATTACTTATTTGTGTTGGTATCATGTCTCCAACTTATAGTATATAACTCGTAATCATATCATATATTAAATATATGAGGAAATGGCAAAACAGGCCCTTGGACATTTTTAATCGACTTCCAAAAAGAAGGAGGTTACATGTTCGTCTGTCGCAAAGGCTATATTTAAGAAATGAAATTTCTTAGCGAACTGAATTGAAGTAAATCTTAGAAAAAAATCTGAATCGAGATCTAACGCTACCTGTCTAATAATAAATCCAATCTTAATATCACTCCTCTAGCAACATGATATTATTATGCTTGTGTCCTTCCAAAACGTTTTTTTTTTTTCAAAAGTTCCCTCTCTCGGGCGACTGAAGCTAATATTATACTTATACATATGATAAAACTCATTCGATAGCTCGCTGCACAACGAGAAACTTGCAAACGTTATTAGTTTGCCGGCCGAAAGTTTGTATATCGCAAAAGTTGCTTAAAGGGCAGACAAAAACCCTAAGTTATTCGTCATAGTAAGTTCTGCCGCTTGTAATTTATGCTGGGCGCGACGCAACGTAATAAATTGAAACTGCGAAACACGAGCCATTATCTCAAAACAAGTTATTGCTGTTTTCAGAAACAAAGCACGAGTTAGAAGATCTCATGGCCGACATCAAGAAAACTGCCAACAAAGTCAGAGGGAAATTAAAACGTAAGTTGCATTTGTTTTCTTTTAGAATGAATCAAGTTAGAATGATGATTTAGGATGTCCCAAGTAAAGGAGCTTGGAGAATTTTGTTTTTTAATACTTGTGTTCTAACCCCAATGTTATGCAGTAAATTATCGGTATAAATTCGAAAATTATAGCATGGCATATTAAGATTTAAGAGTTTCTATACAAATAGTCAATCGACGGCATTCGTAGCTATAATATATTTATATATATTTCGATGATGCTTGCTAAATATATATTATAGCACGTCCTATGAATATATGTTATAGCTACATCGGTAGGTGACGGGCTTTATGGACAAGTATAGTCAAAAAACTTATAACGGCAGTTAGAATTTTTACCTAACTTAACATCTTACTCAAACCGCTCTCAAACCTTCCAGACATAGAACAGAACATCGAACAGGAGGAGCACTCTAACAAATCGTCGGCGGACCTCAGGATAAGGAAGACCCAACACTCGACCCTCTCGCGCAAGTTCGTGGAGGTTATGACGGAGTACAACCGCACCCAGACGGACTACAGGGATAGGTGCAAAAACAGAATACTCCGCCAGCTCGAGATCACGGGCCGCGCGACCACCGACGACGAACTGGAGGCGATGTTGGAACAGGACAACCCGGCAGTTTTCACCCAGGGAGTAAGTATGGAAAACAAAATTGTTGGTTAAAGGCGACCTTTTATTACATGCATACGGTAGCCGAGCCGTGTAATTTTGGTGGAAAGTAACTGCCGTCGCATAATGATATCCGAAGAGTCGCAAGTGCGTTGCCAGCCTTTTATGAGGGAATAGGAATGGGAAATAGTGGATTAGTGAAGTTGGGTAACCGGTAAACTCACTCACTGAACGAAACAACAACGTTTTACGCCAGTTTTCTGTTTGACTTTTGAGCAACTATGAGAGCTTTCACATGGCGCAGTAATGTGTCGCATGTTACATACTATAAACACCGTCTCAGTAGTGTATGGACTTGTATGCATATGGACCGTAAACATGTGAAAAGGGGTAACAAGCATCACGCAAAGGTGATGATGCAATACATTTTCAATCTTACGCCCATAAACTGAAGGTGCATTTTAGATATTAGGGTTTGTCAAACAGGAAACTTGATGCACTCCAAATTGCACCCTCAGTTCATGGCATAAGATTGAATTGAGGGTGCATCTTAAATATTAATGTTGTAAATGGTGTCCATCGAGTATAGCTATTTTCAATTTTCCGCCAAGTACACCTTTGCGGAATGTTTGTTCCCGCTGTGTAAAACGCCCTTAAGAATAAGCTACTTCTCATTCTATATATATTTACCTCAATCTGCGGTTACTCTAGAAAAATATAACGCTTATGAAAATACTTAGTAAGCGTGTAGTACCTAATATTACATGGGTAAAAAATGTTATGTGAATTAGTCATCTCAGCTTCAAACAGTTAAATCATCGTTATCAAGTGACTCGACGGTATGAATCAACTGCAAAGCAAACGCGTTGCTGGCCTTCATGAGGGAATTTGAATCGGGAAAAAGAGAAGTTGGGCCACCGGTAAACTCACTCACTGAACGAAACACAGCACAACGCCGTTTCACACCAGTTTACTGTGAGGCCGTGGTGTGCTCGGGCGGCACTTTTTAGGAGGTGGCAAAATTTAACAGAAAATAAAATGTTCCAAATATTTTTGAATTTCATATTTCTTACACAAGTATTAATCTGGAGCCATAAAAATGCACGGTATACGTTCAATACTTATTCTGTGACGAATTAGGAATTCTAGGATTTGATGACATGTCCTTGTCGAATTTCTTTAGAATTAGATCGTGTCCTCACTGCGATTTTTATTCGCACGATAATTTTTTCGCTACTTAGCTGTAATGTAACACATTGAATTATATGAGAGTATTTGCACTGGCAGACAAAATCCAAAAAAATTATATGAAAGACATCGTACGAATAATATCCGCTTCAAAGTTTGTAAAAAGTTGTACAATTCAATTGAAAAGCGGGCGGCAAAAAAAAAAAATTAAGGGGACGGCAAAATTGTCCTTCGCCCCGGGCGGCCGATACGCCACTGAGTTCACCTAAGCTTTACAGCACTGATTTGTATTAAAACCGGTTCAGTAACTTAGACCTCTATTATATAGTCTGGACTGACGATACCGTTTGAAATGACAGCTCTTTACCGAGACGATTTGAGTGTAGAAACGAGTGGGAAAAGAACTAAATATGACGTTATTTGCAAATGGTCGCTTAATCGTTTTAATTCTATTTTGTTTACAAAGTGTTTAACTAAAAGTTGGACGCGATAAATTTTGTTTGTTATTTCGTATAATTTTTTTATATTATAGTTTATACATAGCTTATGTTAAAATAAGTGGTGGAAGTTCATGGGTAAACTATAAAAGAATGAGTTATGTAAAACTCATTAGTTCCTTTCCCGCTCAACACTGCCATCAGCGCCAAAATATTGCATATCAAATCGCCTTACCATGACTAGGCTTATCGTCAGTCCAGCGTGTTGATAATATAGAAGAGAAGTCGATGAGTTTAGGATTCTAGTGCGGACAAACAACTCGTAATGTTTATATTATAATTTTCTAAGTTTACGCGACTATCACTCAGGAATCATGATATTGTTAATTTTAAGCATTTACGTGTTTTGTCGCGGAGCGAAATAATAAAAGTATTACTCCCGACGTTTCGACTGCTTTCCAGCGGCCGTGGTCACGGGTGACTCTCTATAATTTTTAACCGACTTCCCATAAAGAGGAGGCTATTTATATTCTCTTATTTCATGAACAATATCATCGCTAGTATAAGCAAGAGCTAACCTAATCCTCTCACCGAACATTCCAGATAATAATGGAGACGCAGCAGGCGAAGCAGACGCTCGCTGACATCGAGGCGCGGCACGCCGACATCATCAAGCTGGAGACCTCCATCCGCGAGCTGCACGACATGTTCATGGACATGGCGATGCTCGTCGAGAGTCAGGTCACACATCTATGCTATAATGTCCCTTCTAGAACTTTCTATAGGACGAACCAGTGCTTAGCGTGACCAACGTAGATATAATATTGTCGATCTCTGTGGCTAAGTTAATAAGCGCGTTGGTAGCTTAAACCGGGACTTGCGGGTTCGAATTACTGGGTCTTGGATGTGTTTTAAATATCTGTATCATATAATAAAAGTCTTAAATATGGAATAAAAGTATTAAATATGTTTCTGTTGTCTGGTACTTGTAACACAAGTCCCTCGGGTACTTAGCACGGGGTCAGACTGACGTGGCGTTAAGCGTCAATAGATAAAAAAAATTTGGGACAAACGTGCATACGGGTCACCGGGGATAGCAATTACTGTCTATGGACATTCGCAACATCAGAGATCTGACTAAAGTGTAATCGTAGATTAATGATTCTATTTTTTATGGTCACATTTGAATTCCCGATCAAAATTGGATACCAAAGTTTTCTTGATCAAATATTTCCAAATTTACTATTTGGCCACATACAATGAGTTATGTAATTAATTAAAAGTTTTTCTATTCTTTCGTATTCCTGCGATGGTCGTGCTAAGCAAGTTGCTATTGCTATGACGACGAAGTTGGAGACAAAAATTCCATACAAAAATGTTGCCTAGTTTTAAAAACACTGAAACCAGTTATTAGAATTACTTTTTCCTTTTTAAAAAAAAACTAAATCCTAGAATATTTTCGAACTATGTCGTCGAAATCGGTGATAGCAACTAGGCCAAGGGTTTTTAACAACGACTTTGAGATTAACATGAGTTCTTGAATCGGTACTCAAATATCTATGTACAGAATTCATCTAGTTCTAAACTAGACAACAAGCACTCCGCTTTCGAATAGCTTAACCAGGGTCAAGCAATCGAAACCTAGTTTAATTAAGAGTAGTATAGTGACTAATGAGTTGATAAATAGTTGTGTGGATACGCAGGGTGAAATGATCGACCGCATTGAGTATCATGTTGAGCACGCTGTTGACTATGTGCAAACTGCCACACAAGATACAAAGAAGGCCCTAAAATATCAGAGCAAAGCTCGGCGGGTAAGTCCCTACACCGATGTCGGTATTTATGTTGCTAATGCGTTTTTATTTTGTTTTCTCCCCCGCCCCTTTCCCTTCCTATCCCCGTCCCTTTCCCTCGTTTTGTTTTCGTGAACGGCTCTCACCCTTTACGTACCGGGGATTGGTTCACACCAATTTTGTGTTGCATCAATTGGCTTTACTCGTTGTGATTCTAATCGTATAACATTCGATCTAACATTGGATGTGGGCTTTTTAATTTGATCTCGTTTAACGATGTGTGTAACAATGTATCACTGACAATCATTTGTGCGTAATTTGCCTTCGGTATTACTTGTTATATAATAACAATTTATTAATATATAACCTGCGCTATTAATAACGTTATTATGTAACAACGCTGTTAACAATAAACTAACAAATGTATATAACTGTATGTTAAGACCGCCACTCGTCCGTGTGTCTGTGTTTTCTTCTTAACGTTTCCGTCGCTACTGACCAGCACTGACCGGGTACGAACCAATCGGCCGTTTGGATAGTCTGTCCCGTTTCCTCCTAGCGCCTCCGACCTTAGCGCGAGCAGGGCGAACTGATAGATCGGATCGAGCACCACGTGACAGAAGCGACAGACTACGTGGAGACCGGCGGAGGGGAACTCGTCCAAGCGTACAAGTGGGCCGTCAAAGCGCGGAAGGTAAACACGGGATTTACACGCTGGTTTTCCAATGGAGGATCTATATCTATGGCGCCGGGACTAACATGGAGGACATAACGGAAATCTACTGTCTATGCTTTCTTTTTTCGTTTCGCTTGTACCGTTTTCGGTTAATGCATGTGTGACGTCATCGAATCTCCTTTATCTTCTGGCTTGAATAACACTGCCGCAATTGGATATATTTAATGATTATTATTTAACTTTAATTCAATGGAGGTGATTGTCATTTAATGCAATTTTCGTCGTTGTCGTTAGAATATTCATGGAATCAGAGTTGAGTATTTATTCATACAAATATTTAAATAGGAATTTAACTAATTAAGGTTGACTGTCCCTTTCTGTCGTGTGACGTTCTCAATATTCCAGAGAGGATCATCCAAACTTGATTAGTTAAACAGTGTTTAAATATTTTTATGAATAAGGGGGTAAATGTTTTAAAGTGCGGCCCATAGCAGTTTAATTATATTTCAAGGTTCTAAGATCAATAAACACTATATATAACAGTTTTGGTTTTTTGGATAAGAGAGATTCTATTGCATAATTTGTTTTTGGCTTTGCTATGTTTCAAGTTGTCTTGTGTATATAGGTTGTGAAGTGGCATAGTTTAAAATATATTATTTAATCTAACAACATCGATTTATTCTAATATTTTTAAGTCCCGATTTCACCACGGCTTGTTAATCTTTAGTCAAAGTATTATAACATTTCGTTCCTTTATACGCTGAGCGAAACATAACTTAATTTCTTGGATGTTCAACTTGCTGGTAACAGTTGTAGGTGAAATTGGCCCTTTATTAACAAGCATGGACCACATACATAAGAAAAAAAAATAAAATAAAAAAAGCTAGCATGCTCATTTAAGACATTAAATAATATAATGAGATGAAACTAATATAAACACTAATGATTAAAAATAATATATAGAAATATATCCGCTTTATAATAATTCATCTCATTATAATATTTGTCGTGGGAAAACTTAAATTAATATTTTTCATAATTAAAATTAAACAAATGTAGTGTATAATTTTAAGTTTTTATTCAAAGTTGAGTTTAGTATTTAAAGTTGATTATGAGATTAAGATTTTTGCATTAACCATATTCTATTCTATTCTATTGATTTTTTAAAATTATTTGACCTTTCAAAGGTCTTTAGATAAAATCAGGGAAGCACTTGCGTTTAAAACTTTTCTTAATTACTAATGACTGCTCAGTAGATAATCGTCTTAATTATTATTTCTAAAAAACCCATAATATTAAGTTCGCATGTTAAGTTGCTCGCTACGCAAAATATTGTTAATTATAATACTTTTCACACTAAACGATCAATGACGTTTTTGCCATAGACAAGACGATTACTTATGGGTAGTCTAATTAGAGCCCATTTGTGCAGATCTAGATTTAAAACGACCCAGCATTAAATGTCATGGTTTTCTCTTATAAAACACAACGAATGAAGAAAATAACATGATATTTAAACCAAGGTTAACTTTAACCTCGATCAGCGCAAGCCGGTTTTTGCTAGTGCACAGCAATGCATGTAGGTGTCTACGGTACCATTGCGGTATGTTTTATTTTTTTTTGTTTTGTTTTTGTTATTGCAGAAAAAAATCTTCCTCATAATATGCCTGTCGGTAACGCTGGTTATATTAATAATAGTGCTAGCGGTCGTGTTGAGTTAGACAGCGCTATGTCGTCGAGCAGGATGGACCTACTGAAGATATTTTAGCTATAGCTAATGGTACAGTCATGACCCTTAAGATGATACCCCACTAGGCGACACTACGTCACGGCTAAATAACATTTGTATGAATTCGTTTTAGTAAACCTTTTACGGCAGCGAAGCGATACAAAACACCAATACTATAAAGTGTCGTGTCCCTCCACCGCAACGTTGTGTCGCCTTGTCCGGCTAGCTTTACGGTCGCTAGTAACAAGGAAGATTGTTGTTTTATTTTTTACTAGATGTGACTGTACCCACGAGTCTTTGAACAGTTGTACAGTTACTGTGTTCCAGCAATATGATTCGTAACATGCTAGTCGTCACTTCAGTATATAAAGTTGCCTCTGTTGAAAGACGCGTGTTTATGTTTCGAGGCTCCACTGAGAGAAATGCTTTACTCATAAGTGTGATGAAAACAGATGTGTCTATTTGTACAGTTAATAAAATGATAAATATTTTTGTCCTGTGGTGACGAACAAGGTGTTTCTTTATGGTGTGAGTCAACCCGAATGTAAAATATTGTCAATGTTCGTAGTTATTTTTCAAGTAAATAACTAGGATGTATTGCGTAATTTAAAGTTGAAAAAACGATTCTTTTTGTACCATACAAAACATTGTTTTCGAGTGTTTAAAGTCAAAATTATGAATCTACTCAGCAATTTTTAGTCTCACTTACGCGAATCTAGATTGAAGTTTTACCTCTATAAAAAAACGAAACTGGTATTCTAACCAGAATTAACTTAACCAAGAAAGGTTTGTGCTTGTGGGCCTATTGAATTAATCTACAACTTTTTAGTTTATGTAACATCCTAAAAGAATATTTATTCTGCTTTTGACTTATAAATCGCTTTGCGAGCTCGTTGTGAAAAACAATAATTATCTTTCTATGATCGTAGTTTCAAAGACAATATTTTAATGTACAATAAGTGCTTTAGCAAATATAAATTAAGATGTACATAATACTGCTGTAATCATGTAACTATAATGATGTTGTAAATATTGTTTTTCGGAAACGAATTATTAGGGCCTATTTCACCGCTTACTGTTAAAGTTTCTGTAAGGCTATCCACAACTTCTTTGACAGATTCTCCATACAAAATCTGTCAAATAAACGGACTATCTGTAAACGGTGAAACAGGCCCTTAGTTTATTAAAAAGGTCATGATGAAACAGCTACAGTAATAGCTGTTTCATCATGACCTTTAATGTGTTGGACGGTAATTTGCTGGGTGCGTGTCATAATACGACGGGTAATATTTATGCATTGTGATTAACATATTGTATGCCGCCGGCCGCCGAGTGTTATTGCCACGGTGCGCGCTGTGCGCACCTACATTGCACCCAGCGAAACACACGTCTGTTTACATTTTGTGTCATGACTCATGAGACAAAGGCAAAACCACCCCTTTTGGAAAATAATGAAACAAGCTGCTAAAATATGGTCTGTTCTAAAACTTTGGCAGTTGGTTGTTGTGATTTGGCAACTTAGGTTATGGCATCTGCTCAGTTCATTTCTGCTAAAATAGACTATTGAAAATAGAATATTGAAGTTTTGGTGCAGTCCCCAATATTATAATATTAAGATAGCGAAACGCGTTCCAATTGGCTAGTTCCCTAATGAATAAAAAAGAGTTGTTGTTTTTGATAATTTAAATGAATGAATGAATATAATTTGTTAATTTGAATAATTAAATGCCTAAATATATTGTATTTCATTCATATGATTACGATATCAATTAGCAAATATAATTATAAAATTCCCCTTTTTTCATCTGTATATCACGTGATCGGAAACGCTGTCCGCCATGATGCGATATTTGTGACGTAACTTACTTCAAAACAAAAGACGAATGTGTTGGTAAAATGTTCATATTAAATAATTAAATTCAGAAAAGGGTTTTTAAAATTAATAATTGATTTTTAAAACCTCTTTTGAATATAATGAATTCAATGAAAAGAATTGTAAAATAAAAGTTGTTGTTCCTTTTGCGATTGGTGACGTCACATACATCATCATATCATGGCGGACAGCGTTTTCGCGGGCATTCAAAATTACATAAATTTTAAAGTTGTTTTATGACTGATTAGCAAAGTTATTTTGAGGAAATAAAATAATCACTGAAAAGTAGCTATGTTAGAAACAAATTGACCTAGTTTTGTAAAAAAACCCAAAAACCCTATGGGCCAAAACACAAGAACAGTTCAAACAAGATTTTGTAATTAAATTAATTAAATAAGAAATAAGAATGCGCATAGGTTAAATATTATGTTCAAATAACACCTTTAAGCGGAAAACATACTGATCGGACGCGACTGACAGCCACCATCTAGATAATATTTGTACAATCAGAAAAGTTGAAACAGATACAGATCGTGGATCTAAGTAATACGGTCGGGTTATGTCAAACCCAGCCGACATATGGAATTGACATATTCCGACCAAATGACGTAGGTCCGTCAACTGGCTCTGTTTTAATTTCCCCACATTATAGATTGAAGTGTGCAATCTATAAGGCGTGAGACGCGGACGTTTCTGTAGGTGCTGTGAGGTGTCAGCCGCGTCTGACGTGAGTCGCGGACGTTTTTGTATGGGCTGTCAGTCGCGTCCGATCAGTTTGTTTTCAGCTTAACAATGTAATAAACTTAACAAGATTTTCTTCTCACTCGCGTATTTTTTTTTAAATTGGCGTAAAAATACGAATATTCTTGTAAGCTAATGAATAGCGCAGCCCAGTATAATATCACGAATTTAAGAACACACATAATATATCAGAAATATATTGGCTATACTAAATATATAATGTAATGGTTATAATAATAGTTCAACGTTGTTAAAATAACATTTAGTTCCTTGGTATTGTAGTAGGTATCAGTATTTTTTTTATGTTTAGACATCACATTTTCTATCTTTTCTATCTTGGATGTAAATAGTTTAAAGTTTTATATACAGTTGCTAATTATTTTGTTGATGTAATTTATGATGTTAACTCTTGTATCTTTTGTGAAATAACTTTCAATCTGCTGGTTCTATGCTATTATATAGAAGCTATTTTTCCGGTAAAACTACAAAGAGACTCAAGAACAGCTCTGTACTTATATTATTTAGTTACTTTTTGTCAGTTGTTACTTTATCACTAATAGATATTTTGTTGATTTACGAAATCAGTATTTAATTTTTAATTATTAAAATAATATTAAGTTTATCTGTACATAAGCACAATGCATTTAAATTAGCATTTTCTGACATTAAATTAGGTATATAACTATCTAACTTTGTGAAAACTTTTAAGTATTTTATACTTTTGAATTTATTTGTTAATGCTATATGCCATCATTTAATGCGCACAATATATACTAAAATATTTAACTGTTAAGTTTAAGCTGTGATTTATGTATGTTTGCAGTAATAGTGTTGCCAGAAACTAAGTGTATATCTAATTACTGGCACAAATCGCAGAGATGATGCAAGTACACAGAAAATTTATTATGACTGGCACAAAATTTAGTGGTCATCTATTTTTGTCTTTTTCTTAAGCCTAGCAAGAAAAAAGCCACATTAGATTATTATGTTGAATAAAATGCAGGAAAATTCAAGACAGCAAATGAGTTTTTGGTGGAGCTGCTTTAAAAAATCGAAGATAATTTATATGTTTCACTCGTATATGCATTATCTCTTCGTGACTAGAATCAAAGACTGCAAAATAAAATGCCACTGTCATATTTTGTAACGTTTTATTTGTACGTTTTGTTTCTCTATGAAAAGTTAACGATTTCGTTATTACATTGTACTCATTGTAAATATGTTAAGAGAGAATTACATTTATTTATTTTATTTCCATTTTTTTTATTTTCTTTAATTTCCTACAACTTAAGGCAAATAACGCACAGAGCCCGATCCTTTTAAATTGTGTAATCAAAATTGCGGGTGCGCCCGAGGACAAGTATAAAGCGTACTGTTGCATGCTCGGCCGACAGAAGAAGATAATGATCCTAGTGTGCCTGCTAATACTCGGCATGGTGGTCGTCGGCTACGTCATAAGCTACTTCGTGTAAGCCGGGCCCCGGTCGCCAAATGCTCAAAGGTAAACATTGTCACGCGGCGAGCTGGCAACATCGATTTCTCGAACGTTCCGCTTTTAGACGGCCGTCTGCCCCTTAAACACGATCTTCATTCACAAATTGACGTTTGAACTTTTTAAAACAAATTAAAAAGTTATAATGTCAAACTTTGACGTCATCAAATTTAAATAAGTGGGCTGGAGCGTTCCGTTCCATAGACAAGCGTTCGAGAAACGGATGCGCCAGCGCGCCGAATTATTCTAGTTACTAATGCGTGTCGTGTTTGTCCCTTCTGCAGAAGAAGATTATGATTATGCTGTGTCTTCTGGCGCTTGGGTTGTTCGCGGCCGTCTACGTGTATACCACGTTCTTCTAAACGGTCAAAGGGGCAGGTTTGGGCTGATTTATGGGCTACTAGACGCATCCCATAGTTAGTTTTTATATCGAGTCATTCGAGTAGTTATTGTTACCATGAGCGCCTTATATAGAACAACAGTAGTCCAGCGATTCAGCTTATAATATCGCCATATATAAAAATTTAGTTTACGATTTTACGTGTATTATTGAAATAATGATCTTGATTAATTTTAACTGAACTAAAATTTTTGGCTATTAGTGAAACGATTTCCCTAAATTTTAGAACTTTTTTGGATTGTCCTCAATTAGATTTATGCATTGATAAAAACATTATTTAGAAAAAAAAAATGCTACAAAAAAATATGTAAAGGAAATAAAAGCTAGCATTTAAATGGGATTGACATTTTAAAATTGTACTATCATCTGTGATGAAATCCAAACAATACATCAGTTTCAATGAGGTTTTCGCACATTCTTGGATTACATTCAAAATCTTGCAAACGTGATACACAACTTTTATTGACTGCAACATTCTCGCGCGCACTTGCGACATATTGTATCAAATTTGTCGCTCGTGGGCTTTGACGCATAGTCTTTTAATCCTATTGTGTGTGAAACATCACTCAACATTTTCGATTTTCTCTACATTATTAGTTAAATCTTTTTCACTTTTTCTTGCTTACCATTTTTTCTTTAGTATCTACAACACTCGGCCACGTTCTTTGCACTACACTGCTCCATGAACATTTACACCAGTAATTTAGTTTTTGAAGTTTCTAGTAAAAATAGATAAAGGCTATTTCGGTCCATTTAGTAGCACATGCTCAGACATTCTAGTTCGACTTGCAAGATGTAATACGTCTGGCTATCATGTCATAGAGAACGCCAGAGGAATTCCATTATTTATAGTATTTAGAAAACTAGCATGTTTTTAATATTGTATTTCTTAGAAAAGTCATATGTAATAATATTTACAATTACAATTACTTGTATTTATATTTAATGGCTTTATCACGGCAAGTTTTTTATGAGTATAATATACAGAATGCCAAATATCTCACATGCAAACGCACAATCATTTCGAACTAGCACAGCAAGCACACTATTTTTCTTGCTTTCAGGGATTTTTGTCCTTCTTCAGCAATCTTTACTCTTACTAATAGCAAAAACACAGCTATTTTCTTCACTTTTACATACTTGAATTTTTTCATAACTTTCAAAACGTCACACTCGTCGCCCGTTTGCACCAGCGACGCAAAACACAAGCGACTTTTTCTTCTATTTGCATTCCTATTATAATATGGTTATGTAATAAAAAGACTTGACTTTGGATTGGATTCACACGCGATTTATTTTTTATTAGCGATTATGCTAGTGTCCACGAGCAAAAAAATTAGGTTATGAGAAGTCAAAATTGCCGTCGCGACATTTTTGGTATTACTTCGATACATCAACTTTTTTCTGTTATGTTAAACTAAATAAAATCGTATTCACTAAATTTTTTGCGTGTTTGCGTCACATTCAGTGACCAAAATTTAAAAACGGTGATAGCTAATACCAACTTTACGTAATGAATTGAGAATATATGTATAATTATGTTGAGTAAACAAAAAAGAAACAAGTTTGTCAGAATTGAATTAAAACCCAATATATCCAATATTTAGTTTAGAAAAAAAAACAACAATCCTGTAAAGATATTGCTGTTTTCTAATCGGGCAATAAAGTGTTAAATATGTGTGGCTCATTAACTACTTGACTATTAAGTAAATAACATTTTCGCAGGTCCACGAAGTCAAAGGAGAGATATCGAGTGTCCCTGTCGCCTTCATTCTATCCGGCAATCAAGAGCTCGGCCGAATCATTTACCATATGTACTTTTATTAATTTTGTCGGTAGGAAATTTTAACAATAAGATTAAAATTATATTCTATTACTAATTATAATCTGGATACATACGGTTTCAATCAGAAAAAAAAATTAGCTGTTATCTTGTTGAAATATTGGTCATAAATCACAATGTTGTAATCATTACCTTTCAGAAATTAAAAAAGATGTTAATAGGGCCCTTTTCAAAAAATACTTAAGGTTTGTTCAACAATTCCAGATCAATGTTGAATAGGCTTAATCAGCAACTTAATTGACAGATACTCCATACTTCCTCTGAGAGTTAAGTCTTAGATGTAAAGTGTGAATCAACAATTTTATATAGAGAATTTTACGACTGCGAAATGCAGGATTGCAATATTTACCATTTTGCCCTCCTTACACCCGAGTGTGAGGCCAGATTAAAGTAAAACGCATTAAAAATAACATGTATTTGCAATCGTAAAATCTCGCACAACAATTTAATTTTAGAAATTGAAACATCAGAAATGTACAAGAACTATTGCAAAGAAAATTGAATATTGTTTTTCAATATTCTCATAATATGCGTAGCGTCGGACAGTACTAAATTTTAAGGTGTCGTTTTTTCACTATTGTAACCCCATAGCATTAATGGCGGGTATATTTTAAAATACGAACCCGTTAGATTTAAATGCTACAAAGTAAGTCGTAGCCGACGCAACCTACCGGCTTATGCGACAAATTTGGAAAGTTATAACACGTTCATTTTGAAATTCTTTTAATTTATTCTTCTGTCCGACGTACAAGTAGGTTACACCTATTGCAATCCACTAGTCTTACGTATGTATATTTCATCTTAAAGTAGGTAATTATATTGTAAGTAAAATGTTGGTTACGTTGATGGAAGCTTCGATTATTCTCGTTCAAAATGGTATGTAACAGACCATACCTGTGATACATTTAACATAGTTTCAAGATATCGTATATATATAATAATTTATATAAATCCAATCAGTATTTTGGAAACTTGGTGGTACAAATGGGTGTCACAACGTACGAATGAGAGTTCGATGTAAACTTGTGAATGTGTTTGGGCTATCCGAGTGGAGGCATGCAGCTGAGCTCGCGTGATGTAAACGGAAAAGTGGCGGTGCTGTTGAGTACGCTTAAGAGTAGTAATCTCCTAGTTAAGGACGGTGAGAGTTAAAGGACTATACCGCCATTCGCTTTGTCACGGTTAGGCGATTCACAATTATTAAAATAGTTTCAATGACATTGACATTTAGGGCTAACACGCACGAGTAACAAATTTGTCGCTCAAGTTCCACATGTGCGGCAGAGACAATTTTGTTATTCGCGTGTAAATGGATGTAGATGCCGCCTTATTGGTTAGAGCTAGTTTAGGGACGTAACGAGTGATATGCCCATTGGTATTGAGTGGGTACGTGCGAATAGAGCGTTCTAGAGCACACTGCCATGGCGCGAGTGGAGCGCACGTTGTGACCGCCTCATCACCCGCCGCATATCGCGCCGCGCGCCGTCGCCGTAGCAATAATTACAATTTGTAAAATTGTTTGAAAAGTTTCGAATGTGTGATAGTAGACGCAGTTGTTGTTTAGTTAATTTAACATAAAATAATATTAAATTAATTGTTATCGTGGGTGTTTCGAACTTAAAAATTTTTCATTACGATAGTGAACAATCGCGCATCTCTCTCGGCTTACGATCGGTAATAGAAATTTGAGATGTCTTTTTAATTTTTGGAATGCTGAAGAGGCTCTTTGTTGTACAGTAAAACGTAATGTAGCAGTTTTTAGCTAGGGTAAATTTTATAATAAATTTAAAAATTACCGAACCCTCCTCGACGTACGGTAGCTCGAACAATATTTTGCTAGTCAACGGCGCCGCAACGCTTAGCAAGATATCGCTCGACTCCTTCCTTACCGAGTAAGCCTCGATTACTACCGTCTTTATATTAGGTAATGTTGACTAATATCCGAGCGGAGAATCCATTATTATGTAGTGATAAAACGATTAATATGTAATATGGATCGAGGGAAGTGAGATGTAGCATCAGTTAACGGCACTAAGAACCTTCTCGGTCATATGCCCCTCGTCCCCATTCCCCCAATCCGAAATTCCGTAACCCTCAAAAAGCGTTCGCGTATTTAAGGAAATAAAGCAATGTTAATTTTAACATTTATATCGTAATTAGATTTTTATCCTTAAGAGTAGGATTTTATCTAGTTGCCTTCGTAATAGTAGAGAAACTAGGTTATACCTTTTTCTCGGTAGCGTCATTAAAATCAAAATCGGTTGCATGCTCCTTCGTCGCGGACTGACTCGCTCGCTCCGACAGCGCTAGGCGCGGACGGGCGACGTCGCGATGCGTCTCATTTCGTTTCTCGTGCACGTGTATTTAAATTGCGCTGACTTATTGCTAGATGCATCAGCATTCATCGTTATGTCTAGATTAAGGATATTGTTGGCCCGACGGAGGCCGCGTACCTGACACCAAAGTAACATAATTAATTATAGTGAAGCAACACGCCGCGGGCGTAGCCTTGCTTGTCGCTCGGCCGCCGGGCGTTAAGTCGCACAATCGGAGCGGCGGCTCCCGCGTGAATTCGCCGGCACGGCTGGCTCATTTGCATTTGTAAAATATTTTTAAGCATTACACATGTTCTAGTCAGCTTTCATTGAATCTCTATAATTCTGATAATCTTAATCGTAATTAACGTTGCATTTTCTCGTCACTAGTGTATAAGTGACATTCTCGTGTTCAATTGCCGTTGGCACTGAGGTATCGATGCATTGAACTAGGGTGTACCGTCAAACTGATCATGATTATACAATCAAAAGAATAATGTAGATATTCCAGAAAAAAAAAACGATTGTCAACACCAGTTCCACTCAAAATAAAGTAACGTAGCCTAACATTGATGACCTTACAACACAAAATATTGAAATGTCACAAAAAACGTAATAACGACGTTACACGCAAACAAGCAACTTAGTTGTCGCTCGGTTTTAATGTGTTCTTACCTCACAGGGGGCGCTAGGCGCGACCGGATTGGTCTAGCAAAATTCGCTCCCCTACTCTGCCGATGCGTTCTTATCAATCTAAATATTATCTTAAATGCATAGATATTTTCATAATCAATAGAATGCATATTGTTAATGGATTGCTAATTTTGTATAAGTACACAATTAGTATAGTTTATATACTTATGTGTCAATTCTTATAGCATTTTATTACATTAACAGATGATAGGTAGTAAGTGTTAAAGGTAAACCAAATAAACAATGTTATAATAAGCTTTCTAATCCTGTGTTAATCTATATATGGGTACATTACGTGATAAGTTTATATATTGAAACATTACATTCACATAACTATGAAGTTATTTATGAATATAGTTTATGCGTTACGTTTCTTATGTCGTCCTGTTAATTTGTACCCTTTAATATATTTTTGTTGCTTTGGGTAATTAGACAACGAACATAAAAATATTTGTAAGATATCAATAATCTGCTTACCAACAATATAGTTTTAAGACCTTTGGCAGCTTACAAATGAAACATAATAAATGATTAAAAATAATTTGAGTTGATGACACGGAGCTTACAAGTTGTATTGCCCCTGCAAACATTATGTAAAAATTAATTTATAGCAACAACAATAAAAAACTAGTTACGGTATGTCTTTTTTTCGAACTTTTGCTGTCAAGAACTGCTTCTGAACTTTGCGACTGTAATGTCATCTGTTGCTAATTTTGCAAACAAATATCTAACCCCAACAATCAACCTGGGTTTTGTGGATTAGTTAAACAAAAATTTATTTATATCTGTTACTACTGTCCATGAGTTACTGTAAAGGAAAAATGTCTATCATCCTACGAAAGTTAATCCTACGTTCACAACGGTTCTTTTTTATGAATTAAAGAGTCATGTAGATGTGCAAATTGCATGTATTTTGCATCGTAGATAATATAAACTGGTTATTGAAGATATATCATTAGACCTTAGTACAAACACTTTTCTAAAAGCAAATTTTTGAAAGAACTCGTTATATTTTATAATTCCACCGAAACCCACATGACTTTGAGATTATTAGCGCTTTAGACTAACTTTAAATCGAGTGTAGGGTCGCTAGACTTCAAGTTAAAAATATAAAAAATTCATGAATTATAAATGATGAAACGTTCGCTTAATACTTTGGATCTTATCGGTGTTGCTTGCCAATTATACTGTGTAACAATTGAATTGAACTAAGAGTTTATATTTTAAATCATGTTGTTTTATACTTGTTTGTTTAGTCAGAAATGTTTAAATAGTTACTACTGTTATAAGTTCGTGTATGGTAATTGTAAAGTATTACATGCTTTGAAATAAAAATAAAGGAATTAATCTTTATAGCAATTTTCTTGTAATCTTGTAAAGGAACACTATTACTATGGTTAAAACTATTGTACCTACTACGAATTACCAATGAAATTCTGACACATTGTAAAATTCAAGTTAGATTGGTTTTATAGTCATTCTGTACGTAGATTAACAATCTGAAGTTCTCTCATAATTATAAAATAAACGGTGTTTTCTGCTGTGAACTGTGTTTTTCTTATTATCTAATTTGCCTTATTAATTAAATTTGACTATAATCACGATTCATGTAATTCATATATTTTTGAGTAGCTTTGAATAGTGGATATGTGATATTTAGATGCTGCACGTTCTTGGCTTGAACTTTAATATTCTATATTCAAAACAGTATTGCAAATAAATTATAAAACAATGCAGAAATTAAAGACAGTAATTTCATTTTCCCGCGGCCACGTTTGTGCATATTGAGATTGCCATTTGTCATATTGTTCAAATATAGTTATTTCGAGTTTTAGCAAAAAATATTTCCGTGCATGGTTATGTAAGACACGCACAAGCGGTCAAGAGACACAAAGGCCTTACAGAACTTAAGCTTATGTGTCCAAAAACAAAAAAAAATACTGCAGGAACCATTGATATTTAAACAATGCTTTTTGAATGCTATAATCGAGTTTGGTGCCAAGAGTCCGCCATCTGGTTTTTTTTTATTCTATTTTAATACATCTAATTTCACTCTCTAATACAAATCTAACGACACCTCTTAAGCCAAACAATTATATACATACACACATTCTCTCGAAAAACATAACCCTCTATCTGGCGCAGTCGGGTAAAAATCGTGTTTTTTGTGTACCCTCCAAAATTCCATGCAGTTTTAGTAAAACATCTACTACTTAAATTTATTAACTTGATGCTATGACCGAACTGAAGTTAATATAGACTGACTAGACTTGACTATGTAGAAAAACAATACTGAGAATTTCGATCAAATATTACTAAGATGCACAGATCCCTTCAAGATTGAGTAAAATAATGGCACCAAGACTATCTGACACAAAAATTAATTGTTAAAAAATAAAACTTAAATTAATGAGTAAAAGCTCATAATCGTAGAAAAGTTAAATCTCGCGATCTCGGAGCAACTGGACAGCGGAAAATAGCCCATAAATTGACGACATAAATAAAGGTTATACATACTGAATTGACAATATCCGCTATATTGTAAATTTATGCGCTGTTTTGCCGGTGTAACTTTTTAGACGGCAACTGTAAATTTTCATAAAATTTATTTTTCCCGCTTTTTACGTGATACTGGTGATATTGCCGTTGCTTTTTGATGGCAAAAAAAAAAACAAAGTATATGTCAAAACGTTGTCTGGTGTCAAGTGTCAACTGTCAAAATCGTAGCGGAAAAAAAATGACGCCGACTTATTGAAAACAGTTATTTCTGTAAACATTTTATAAAACTATACATTATTTAATATTTTGCGTAATAAAGTTACCTAATTTAGCAAGTAAAAAATGAACGCGCCACCTACATTTGAATCATTTCTGTTATATGACGGAGAAAAGAAGTAAGTTTAACTTCTTGAGAAATCTATCGCGAAAATATTCTTGAATACCTATTTCCAGATATTATTTGATTTTTATAGGGTCCAAAAAGAAGAAGATACAAAAGTAACAAATGCTGCAATATTTACCGTAAACAAAGAAGACCATACTCTTGGAAATATGATTAGACAGTGAGTTTTATAACCTATGAACAATTCAATTACTTCTTTAGTTTTGAAAGTACATTATACGTAAATTAAATACTTTAATATTTGATTTTAGCCAATTACTTAAAGATCCGAAAGTGCTATTTGCTGGTTACAAAGTTCCCCATCCCTTGGAACATAAGTTTGTGCTTAGAATCCAAACAACCTCAGACTACACCCCGCAAGAAGCCTTTATGAATGCTATCACTGACTTGACTTCAGAGCTGTCTTTGTTCGAAGAAAGATTTAAGGTAAAAATATCCATCAATATTCTGGCCATTGTATGTGTTGCAATTCTCATCCGTTTACATTATCCCTACATTGTACTAAACTATATACTGCATAAAATTATACTTTTTGCTTCTTTTGGATTTCAACACATACAATGGCCAGAATATTCTTGGATAACAATTTAATTCAGTTTATAATATTTGCCCATTGTCTTAAAGCTAATTAATTGACAAGGCACACAAAATATTATTCAAAATGTTTCTGCCAAATGGGCTTAATGTTATGATACATTTTTTTCTGTATTTATAACTGGTTTGTAACCAGTTACTTTAATAAAAAACATTAATTAATGTGTTTACTTTATGCCTAAATATGTCGTTTTTTTTTCAGGAAGCAATCAAGGAGAAAAAGGATGGATTAGATTAAATAAGTAAATTTTAAAAATTTAATGATTTTAAGGACAATAAAAATAATGCATTTTTTAGTTTTTTTGTATTCTATTTTACTTTAATAACCTCAAGTGCACTATTTTACTACAGCACAATGCATCTTTTCCTTTTGTTTGACAGAAATAAATTATAAAATTGAAAGAGAGTTAAAGATAATTATTGAAGACAATAATTCCAAGTTGCATTATGTTGCACAGAACAGTAGTATCAAGGCATAAAAATAAGAGAAATGAAACAAAACTGAATCTTAATAATTTTATTATGTACTTCTAAAAAATCTGTTTGGTGTTTAATTAGGCATTAATTTTAGTTTAAAAAGAACATAAAAGTGATTGTGATGAATTTATTTGTGCTACAATAAATCTCATTATGCATTATGACCAGATAATGTATATGAAAAATAAAATTCCATGCACCAAATAAATTAAAACATGCAAAACAATAAAATAAGCACAATATTTACAAATATCTTTTCCTAATCATATAAAAGTAAACCATGATTGGTTTATAATAAATAACTAAAAAGTAACAACAACAATGGTAACAGTAAAACTAAGGGCTAGTTTAGACAAAACGGAAACCAAGCAGTATCTGCACAGAATGCCTTTGTGATAAGCTGCAAGAGGATAAAACACATGAGATTTCCGCTGTGTCTGAACTGAGGCTAAGTCAATATAAATATGAGTTAAAACGTAACTTCTTCATCACAATTCTCTGTATCGTGGCCGAACACTGAAAACAAAAAAAGGGTTCAAATTCAATCAATTGTTATAAAAAATTTGCTTCATTAATTATAGGACTTTAATCACTATTCACTACTAACGCCATAGAATTTCATGTATCTATTAAGGTTTTTTAATCGTTTTATGACTATGACCGTGGGCTGTTATTATAGTCATGGTGTTTTCATTCTTAAATGTCCATGAATGAAAAATAGCATCTCAAAAATGTTGATTATATTCTCTTAAGTACTAAGTGCTTACTATTAATATGAGCCTAATAATTCCTTATTCTCGTATTTGAGCACCGAGGCGCCCTCTGAGAGTTTACTTAAGATCTTATGATCGAGATTGATATCTAATTCGTTAATTGATATCATTTAAATTTTTTCATAAATCAATTCGCATCCAAATGGGACCAAAAGGCCCAAAAGTCGCCCAAAAATTGCTCTGCATTTTTCAAATTGAAGAGATTACTTCAAAAAAAAAAAACAATTTAAATTGATTGTTGAATTCTTATTTTTTAGAGGAGCTGACGTTACCTTCGCATATATCGCAGTAAGGTCTCGGCGGCGGTCGCGGCTTGTCGCTGTGTTGTGCGGGCAGGTCGGGCTGCGACTGTCGCGGGCAGTCGTCGGTGTCGTGCGCGTCGAACACGTCACAGATGTCGCAGAACAGACGCGGCGCGACCGCGCGCGGCTTGCGACCGTTGCTGTTGATGGAACGTCAATAAATTCATGAAAGTATCTATACTAATAAAACGGTAAAGTGTGTTTGTTCATTTGTTTGTCCTTCTTTCACAGCCTAATAAAGCTACCTATTGAATTAATTTTTTACATAGACCAAATTCCAAGAAAATGAACTGTGAAGCAAAAGCTTGTACACAATAAATGCGAAAGTATGTCTGTCTGTCCGTCACTACTTCACGCTCAAACAGCTGAGCCGATTTTGATAGAAATGCTCTTAGTCCTAGGTAACAACATAGCAAATCCCATAGTTAAACCGGCTGATAAATATGGTATTACATTATTTAGCTGTCTCACTTCTACTTTATTGGTTGTCCAAAAGTAGATAGTAGCTGTGTCTCAAACTGACTGAATGTGCATATAACATATTTTGTTATATATAACTGTTTCGGAGGAGTATGGTTACTAACTTTGTGTCAGTAGAATTATATTTAGGGCCCGTTTCACCGCTTACAGATAGTCTATCCACAACTTTATTTGACAGATGTTGTATGAAGGATCTGTCAAAAATAGTTATGGATAGCCGATATGATAGAAACACTCTCAGCAAGTGGCGTAACAAGCCCTTCAATTTTGAGTTACACAAAGTTTGCGGTTTATGCACTTTAAACTAAATGCCCAACCAATTATAGTGTCGAAGTGTGCGCATAATACTCACACAACAACCGGTTCGGTGGGCACCGCGGCGCCCTCTAGCGCCTGCACGCGTGCCATGAGTTGTTCGTTCTTGCGCTGCATGTCAACTATCACAGAGTTGAGGAAACTCACTTGGCCATCTATCATCTCCTTCTCTTCTGTTAATCTGGAAAACACCATAATCATAATCTTGAAGTTTTAGACTACAGTTTTGTCTGAAAACTGAGTGTCGAGTGTGAGGTTTTTTTCACTTTCGACCGTCAACGCGTTTGTTACGATTTTATATGGGATTTGTACAGCGCCACCTAGCGATGCTTACGGTCACTTCAACAAATCCCATATAAAATCTTAGTAAACGCGTTCACGGTCGAATGTGAAAACATAAACTCGCAGTCGGCACTCTGGCTGTAACAGAAGCAAGTGATAATACTTCTAGATGAGTGTGGGTTCCTAATATAAAGTTAACTCGCTAATAGCGGACATATTTTTTATGGACACCGCCCCAGCAACATGAGTTTGCCCATACAAATTTCACATTCAGCGCTACTACTTTTACTGTGAAATCGGCATTCACATCGGGCATTAGCTGACTTAAAAGATACTTTTTATTCCAATAATATCTCGGACAATAAAACGGGAATCTTGACATTAAATGACCTAATTCCACACGAGCGAGCTGCAAGTAAAACCTAGTATAAAATAAACTTACTTATTAACACCCGTATCATCCTGCCTCAGGAGACCAACACCTGTGTTGTCGTTTTTGTCCCGAACGTCGTTGGCTTGGCTCGCCATTTCCTTTTGGAGGAGTACTTTTTCCCTTTCTGCTATCTCTAGTTTGGCTTTGAAGTTCTGAAAATACGGCAAGACAAATTTTGATTGATTACCATCCTTTTGACTTACCATCCTAGCAATAATTAATTATTTTTTAAATTTTATTAGAATTACTGTAATTCTAATATATTATTAGCAAATAGAACTTATAAATCATAATAAAATATCAGAGATATACTTATTTATTTGTTTATATCAAATAGTTTTCAAAATTGCGTAAATTTTGTTGAAATTCGAACTCCTGAGGATTCTTTCTCTTTTAGCTCGTAACGACAATTACTACAAGTTAGCAACATAATTCAATATTTTAAATGCTACCTTATTAATACATACCTTAACCTCCTCTTGGAACTTGCTTATTAAATCGTCTTTCGTCTTTATGTCCTTAATTTTTTTTTCAACGTCATTTTTGAGATCACTGACAACTTTTTCACTACTTGCTAAAGATTCGGCACTTATTTTTCTTAATTCTTGTAATTCTAAAGTTAGCTTTTCTAATCTTTCATCTGCGTTTTCTTTACTAACTTGCTGCACTTGTAAAAGTTCAAGTTGCTGGGAGACCTCTGCTAACTCTTTTTCGGTCTCAACGAGTTTTTCTTTAACTACCTTATGATTTGCTTGGTCATGAGCTATCTTATCTCTAAAATCATTCAATTCCTTCTCGTACTCATGTATTTTACTTTTTAATTCGTGTTTCGAAGTCTTACTTAGTTTCTTGTACTCGGAAAATTCTGTTTGTAGTTGCTTGTTCAAGTCTTCATAATTTGTCTTCTGCGCGTCGTTAATATTTGTCAACTTTTTAATGTCTTCCTCTGATTTCGTCAATAACATTTGTAAGTCATTCAATTTTTCCTTAGTGCTTTGTAATTCGGTCAATTGTTTGTCTTTCTCTTCTAATTGGACTTGAGCTTGTTTTAAATTAATATTGAGAGATTCTACTTCTATAGAATATTTATTTTTTAAGTCATTATTTTCAGTCTTCAGTCCATTTATTATTTGTTGCGTCTCACTAGTTCCTGAGGTCAAATTTTTATGAAGATCGTCTATCTGAGTTTGCAAATCTTGCAGAGATTTATCCTTCATCAAATTTTCATCTTGAAACTTATGTAAATCTTCTTGCAACTTTTTATTAATGTTTGTAAGATTTTCATTCTTATCCGTTTCTGATTTTAGTGCCATTTTATTTTCTTCTATCAACTTCTTTAAGTTATCAACTAATTCTATATTTTCATTTAGTTTTGTAGAAGAATTATTTAACTCGGTTTTCAAGTGCTTAACTTCGTCGAATGTTTCTTTATATTTGGCTTCTAGTTCAGTCTTGTCTTTAAGGATAGCTGCTTGTTCTAATCTAAGGTTTTCGATTTGTGCCAATTGCTCTTTAACGACTGATTCTTCAGCCGATGCACTACTTATTAAATGTTCATACTGTTGTCTAATAGAAGCATTTTGTTGTTGTGACTTCGTGAAATTTTCTTCTAATTTATTTTTGACATCTATAGCTTTATTTAATTCTTCAGTGATATTCCCAATTTGACGGTCTTTTTCGGATATGATATCTCCATTAGATTTAATGTCTACTTCTAGCATTTCTACTTTGAGTGTAAGTTCTTTAATATTATTTTGTCTCTCTTCAAGCAATTGTTTTAGTCGAGTTTCTTCAGATTCCAGTTGTTTAATTTTATCTGCAAACTCACTTAACTGAGCTTGTAGGGAATTCTTATCCTTTTCATGAACAGTTTTTTCATTCTTTAACTGTAAATTAACATCCTCTAATATCTTTTGTAGCGAATCTTCGTTTTTTCTAGCTTCTTCTAATTTATTATTTAAGTCATTTTGTGCTTCTGTAAGTTGATCTACTTTCTCCATTAGTTTAACTTCAGATGTGGCACCATCAGCTTTCAAAACAGAAATTTCCTCCTTGTATTTATCAATATCTATTTCTAGTTTTTTCCGTGCTGCGTCGTACTCATTAGTTAGTTCTTGTTCTTTTATTTTAAGGTTTTCAATTTCTTTCTTGAGTATCGAATTTTCATCTAATATACTATTATTTTGTTGTTCTAGTTCATTTAAACGAATCGTAAGTCCTGAGCTCTGATTTTCATATTCTTTAATTTTATTTTCAGCAGCATTTACTTTAGCAAGATTCTCTTCTACTGCTTGCAACAACTGATTCCTTTCGACACCAAAATCTTCTTGTATTTTAAAAAGTTTTTGTTTTAATTCTTGTTCAGATCTTCCGAAATTGTTAGCTGAGTCTCTGTATTTGTCTTTAAGATTTTGTAATTCATTTTCAGTATCTTTTAAATGTTGGGATAATTTTGTAAATTGTTCATTTGAGTTAGTTGTTTGACCTGCTAGGGTTAAGCATTCACTTTCTATTTTATCTTTAGACTTTTGTAATTCATCACATTTTTCGATGGAGCTATTTAGTTGTCGTTTTAGTTCACCAATTTCTAATTCCATTTGAGAAATTTTCTCTTTTAGCTGTGAATTACTTTCGTTGATCTCATTAATAGTTTGTTTAAGCTTTTTATTTTCTTCTCGTAGTAAATTTAATTCGTCATTATTTAATGCAAATTGTGTATTTAAAGTATCCAAATCAATTTTACTTTGATCCAAAGCTTGTTTGCTGATTTCAATTTCTTTTTGTAATTGCTCAATTTTTGTATTACGATCCTCAATTTCTTTTTTGTGTTCTTCCGCAATTTTCGTGTGTTTGATGTTGAAATTAGCAGTCGTTTGTTCAAAATCATCCTTTAGTTTGATGATTTCCTTATCTCTTTCGTGTATTGTTTTCTTGTACTCATCAATCAGCTTTTCATTTATGTTGGAAGATTTACTTGTGTCATTGAGTAATCGTTCATATTCCTTTGATTTTTGATTTAAGTCTTGTTGTAATTTTAGAATATCTGATTTGTTCTTTTCATCTTGTTGGGAAGCTTCATTCAAAAACGTTTCGTACTCGTTAATTTTTTTAGTTAACTCGTCTTTCATTCCAAGGAATTCATCTTGGAGAGTTTTGTAACTGGTCTCTTGCTTTTTCTTAAAGTCTTCCAATTGTTCTATATCTACAATTTTGGCACTTAGTTCCATTTTGAGCTTGGTAATTTCTTTATTAAGATTTAATTCGTGTTCTTTACTAGCACCAGTAACTGAAAATACATAAATATTTCATTAACATTTACTAAAGGGCCATTTAAACTCAAGTATAAATATTTGAATAGAGAGTATTGACAACTTACTTTTATTTAATTCTAAAGTTTTATCATCCAGAATTGCCTGAAGCGAGGTTAATTTAGTATTAAGATCTGAAATTATATCGCTATTTTCCTTATTCAACCTCTCAACATTCTGCTTTTCAGTCTCCAGTTTTGATTCAGCCAGATGCAGTTTCGAAGTTGTCATCGATAGCTGCGTTTCAAATTCTGTTTGCGCAATAGTCATTTTGGTTTTCGCTTCGTTAAGAGCTTTTTCTGATTCATTCTTAACTCTGGTCAGTTCGTCTGTGAGACTTTTACCCAGTGTATCTTTTTCGCTTTCTTTCTCTTTTAATAGCGCGTATGCTTCATCCAACAAATTCTGTAATTCTGAAGATAAAGCTAAAACATTAACACTTATTGTTATAAAGTTATTTGGGTTAGTAGTAAAAGAGTGTATAGACTGTATTTACTTTGTGCTGCCGCTAGTTCCTCCTTGTGTTGTTCGACAACAGCTGCCATCTCAACGTTGCTCTGTTCTTCAACAACTCGCAGCGCTGCCGCAGTGGTCTCGGCCCGGGCCACTTGTAGTGCTACCTCAGCTTCCAAATCACGGATAAGCTTCTCGCGAGCGGTTTTTTCTTCCTAAAAATACAGATTAAAAAATGTGATTAAGTTGAATTTAATTTGTCCTAATTTAATATTTCCTGATGCGTACCTCCATTGCTTCTCGATATTTCTGAAATAAAGTTAATATTTATTAGTATGAATATTATTTTCTAAATATAAAACTAAAAAAGATGACAGCAAAAATTACATTATAATCTTCTTTATTAATGTTTTCCTCTTCATTTCTAAACATCAAGTCTTCAACTTTCTGACGCTCATCTTCTAACATTTTGTTGATTTTTTCCAACTCTGCTTTCATTTTTACGTTTTCTGAATTAATCTGGAATGGAATAGAATTCGTTTTAGTTTAGTTTTTTTTTGTCTTCAGTGGCGTTTGTTTAATAATATAAATAATAATAATAATATTTGTATCATAATATGACTCTTGCTTTTCTGGACCATTCTTGAGTTTCAATATTTTTAATCCGATCCCATTTTAATGAAATTTGCCACAGACGTAGAGTAGACACGTAGACAGACTTAGACATACGATTTTAGGTGCCGTACGCAACTTATTAGATATTTATATAACTATTTTAGATTATATTAATTTGCTCCGCTTTACCTGTGCAGCTTCCTTCCTGGCTTGTTCCAGAGCGTTTTCAGCGCGAGTCGCCTGCATAGACACTTTAGCTGTCTCAGATCTCTCTAGCTCTCTTTCCCTCATCAGTCGCTCTAAATGATGCTGTTTCTCTCTCAGCAACTCCTGTAATTCATTAAACTTCTGTAAGTAAATAACCTTTAAGACTTTTATCAACTATTTGTTTTTTTGATTCAGAAATAACTTATACCAAAGTTGTCACTTCCAATCTCATTCTAGATGCAAGACATTCCTGTTAACATGATATAACTACACAACACAAACGTTAGTACTTTATAAACAAAAAAAATCATATTCCAATAGACAAATTACAAGCATTAAATATCTATTTAAATTTGTTCTAATGCTATAATTTCAACGAGTAGCATCTTCATTTTCTTCTTTATTCTTTTTTATATTGAAGCCGGTTCTTATCAGCCGAAGGTAATCTGATGAGATCTTGCAGGCGATGGGTAGAGTTCTTGTAATTCACGAAAATTTTCAAACACGTTTAAAATGCTAACTTAACTTTTTAGCAGCACAATCCCGATCACTTATGCACTTTATATAACCTCTTCGTTTTTGGAAATCGGTTAAGAAATATTTGATTCCCTGTAACCCGTCGCAAGCAAAACAACAATTACCAGGACAGCTAATACCTACCCATGAGTTTAAGCAATTAATTTCAACCCTCGACCAATAACATAAAAAATCATTGCCCTCATAATTTTCGACCAGTTATGGTCGGCACACTATATTTATTGTGTTTGTCCTTAAATCGTGTATGTTTATCTATCGCTCTTAAAAATATTTGGCGTAACGTAAAAGTCAACGTTAGCCGCGTATGGCTTCACGACTTTAGTCTCGTAATTTGCGTACCAATTTTATTGATTTTGGTGTGACGTTTTGAAAAACAAGCTTAATCGCGGATAGTGAGGATCGAAAACAAATACTACGTAGGAAACTACTAGCATCTCTCTTGATTATATATTTTTATATCGTTAGTATTATAATATGCGATAGTCTGTTACCTATTTATGCCCAAACCGCTAGCCGATTTTAAAAAGAAGTTTGGTATGGAGACTCTTCGAATCCCGGAAAAATGTACAAAAAGATTTCTATAGAAAAGCAGGAAAATAAAAATTTTCATCTTTGTTACCACGCGGACGGAGTCGCGGGCAACAGCTAGTGTGTTATGAAAACTACCTTACCAATTAATGAATATAAAATATTTATATATCACTTAATTACTCGCTTCGCTGGTAAAGCTCTTTACCGAAGATATAGGTCGTGCGTCCATTTTGATTATATTTATAGCCTCAAGTTGCTCAGAAATGTAGATATAATTTTTCCCGGAGAAAGCATTTCCTAGAATATTATAAGAGGAAGATTACGTCAGCCTAAAGGGCTAGTAGAAAATAGAGCAAAAAAGGTTAGCAGGTCTATCTTGTATTATCAAGCGGGAATCGTATCTTCCATACTAAAATGAGCGTCCGTAGCCTAGTGGGTAAGACCTTTGGTTCGCATTCGAGAGGGTGCAGGTTCAAACCCCATGGAGGCGTTTACCAATTAGACATTTTCGACCTCAAGTACATAGTACATGTGAGAGGGTCATGCTCCGGCACGAATGGGCCGGTCGACCGGAGTATCAAGGCCTTACAGGAAACTGGCGTGAAACGGCGTTATGCTGTGTTTCGTTCATTGAGTGAGTTTAACGGTGGCCCAACTTTCCTAATCCCCCTATCCCTATTCCCATTCCCTCATAAATATCATTAAATAAAAAACAACCTATTGTCACAAGGTACTTCTATAACAGCCTAAATAGAGAATAAATGTTTTTCAGACAAAGCGGGAACCGCGCGTTTCACGTGCAGAAACCGCGCGGTTAAGAACATTGCAACTTAGGGACTATCCATAAAGTACGTCACACCTAATTGGGGGGAGAGTTCTTAGTTTTGTGACATCACATTAAAAATCTTATAAGATTTTTGATTGATGATTTAATGTCGAAATGTGAAAAAGTGGTTTCAATTTTCAGATGTAAAGTCGCAAATTTGTGACTTCACAATGGGGAGAGGGGAACGTGTTTTGATTGATGATTTAATGTCGAAATGTGAAAAAGTGGTTTCAATTTTCAGATGTAAAGTCGCAAATTTGTGACATCACAATGGGGAGAGGGGAACGTGTTTTGATTGATGATTTAATGTCGAAATGTGAAAAAGTGGTTTCAATTTTCAGA
>JAOTAV010000027.1:2717514-2775234 GCA_026546445.1 Cyclargus thomasi | reverse complement strand
CAACGGAAATATATTTAATACTTTTATACTATACACATATTTAAGATTTTTATTATATGATACACATATTTAATAAATTTTTAATCCAATACCCAGGAGCATTGAAAAACTTGCTCCGTCGGCAGAATTCGAACCCGCGACCCCCGTCTTAAGCTAACAACGCGCTTACCAACTGAGCCACAGAGGTCGTCAATGAAAATCATTCTATAATACATATTTTTGAGTAATGTGCTTATTTAGTTAAGTTTAACATACTTATTAGATGTTAAGTTTCCCCACTGGCCCATGTACAAACCTTAAGAAGCAACAAACACTAATATAAAGTGATATATTTTGTGCTTGCTAATTTGCTCAATTGCTGATCGACGGACGATGAGCAATTGAACAAATTAGCAATTTAGGTGTACAACGTACGTTTTTGGTCTTTAGTTTTGGTCATTAAGCAATTAGAAGTCATAAGTTCATTGGATTCTGTATGTAATTATTGGTTTTTTACTGAGATAATATTGACTGTTTTTGTTTGAAGATACATATTGTTATTCATTTGACGTACATATTTGTTCACTGTGGGCGGGAGGTTAATGATTTCTGTATTGATTTAGCATACACATAATTCAATTTCTCGCATAGCATAAATCAAACCTAAAAGGTTTTTAATATTTTTTATTTCTCTGTCCTGCCCCACAGGGCCACTGCTGCTGCTAAACGAGACTTTTGCACTTTAGTTTTCCCCATAAATCAAATTCTCTAATAGCTCTTTAAACTGCAATTTACAGCCCAGAATCTAGGTACTAGTTCTGTGAGGATATCTACACTTTCTCAGATTTCCAAGACCGTTCTTAAGGGCCCACGGAAGCTACTGTTATGAGCCTGTTAGATGATAATAAATGTCAAAGAAATACATAAATTTCAACACATAATGCTCTCTAACCCATGCTCAAATCGGACAGAATTAAGCTCAATTTTATGTCGTCACTAAAAACGTATAGGACCCCGTTGGGGACCAACTCTAACAAGGCGAGAGACGTTAAATTTTACGATGGAAATATAATTTGCAATAACTTTGCCTGCAATTAGACATGTTTTGATGGCGGATTTATGTCAGCATTCATCACTGCCTTCGACGAAATTTCAACTCTCTCTATTATACTAGCTCTTGTTAGTGTTAGTGGCCTGTCAAAATACCATTCTCATTAATAAGGAATACGACAGGAATTGACACAGAGGTGACTATAAGGTTCCACATGGTCGAAGAAATTAGTATACTTTCATTTGCGTTCTTCCTTTCGTGTTCCTGTCCTTTTTTATTGTTTTCCTTCTTAGATAGTGCCAAAACACCATATATTGTCCCCCAGTATCATCACTGCAGAAGACTAGAAGTACAGAGGTTCGACCAAATCATGGCTTTTACTAGACCAACACTGTTTTGACTCTTTGTTACTTTAAAGTATATTCAAGATTAACTTCTTCGCTGCGTCTTCAGAAGTGTTCTTACTTTCTCCGAGGTTCGACATACTGTAAGCCCAGATATTTGAACGCAGGTATGAAGTGTTAATTAATCAAAGTCGTAAATATAATAATGAGGTGTTTTTTGAGAATCATCTTCATCGATCACCGCTTATAATAAATCTGGTAGTTTGGAAGTGCGCCAAGACGTTAACCGTCAAACCATCATATAATTCAAAAAATTCGAACATAAATTTATTTACGGTGAGGAATTCGGGTGGAACAATCTGATGATTTTTATTCTTGAGATTTTACGCACTTTCTGCGAATAAAATACGATTTCCGTATCATGACGTTGGGCCGTAGATGTTGGGAGTTCAAACTGTAAATTATTTTAAAAGATTTTTTTGTGACCAGTGCCTTTTAGCAATATGTTTGGAAGTCCACTTTATTATAATAAAATAAAACTAGCCGACCCGATCGACTTTGTCCTGTCCGTCTTGATTTGGTAATCAAAAATATTCTCACATCCGCTTGAATAACATTAAAAATTTCGTCAAAATCGTCTAGTCCACGGACGGAATCGCGGGCAAAAGCTAGTTGTATAATATAAAATATTATATTTGTAGGATTTATACCTACATTAAATGTAGGGTTGTTTTTCCGTCCCTCGAGAACTTGGTAAAATTAGCTAACTGCTTTCATCCATATGTTTGCCCGGTTTTTTTTAAACATTACTTAAAACGCTTTTACACGGTACTCCTCCATAGTTACAACAACTGCCTCTGCACTGTATTAAAATATATCGAAGCCAATTTGTAGCGAATCGTGTAAATTCGAAGGTCGGCACTTCACAGCGCAAACATCAATATCTAGAACTAACATGTTTGCAGTTCTGCCCCTATCCTGTCCGTAGTGTTTGGCTTACCATATTACTGTTTAATTTGATATATTTACACAGGGAATTTATTTATCGACGTATTCGGTAGAGAGATCAGTTTTCAACATAGGATATGCTCAAAATAAATACGTTACTAAAATTATTTGTAAATTAATCTGGCTATTATAAGTTGAACCTAGAAAAATTCTAAATTCAAAAATTCTGTAGAAGAAAAATTAACAAAGATCACGATGCCTTCAGAATTTTGAAATTTTGAAAAGTACTTGTCAGGAACCGTTTTTATTCTACGTTTTTATTTATGATGTTGGAAATCGAAGGTTACATTAATAGCCCTCTGTATACATTTCGATTTGTTCAAATGTTCACATATAATTCAAGATTCTGGAGTACCTACACAAACACTTCTCTTGAGGACGCTCATTCAAATATACCCAACCTAGGAGTTTCTAGTAAATAGTGAACCTTATGCTGTTTACATAAGGTCCTGGTACGAATAAAAAAAACGATATGTGCAAACTTTGTTGGGATTACTATTTACCGTCCAGACGTAACTAGCAATTTATTACTTAGCATTATATTTGTGATATTTTAAAAGAAGAATCTTTTTTATCATAATAGTCATCTTTAAAAATTAAAAAATTATACAATATTTTTTGAATAATAAAACACCTTACTCAGTCGTGTGTAAGTATACCGCTAGATGGCTCTGGCCCAACCTTCCAGCGTTAACCATGACAGTTTTGTTTTATTCGTAACCGCTAGATGGCATTAGGAACTTGTCATCAGATTATTTTGACAAGGCCAGGGTAAATACTATTAATATTAAATTTACTAAAAAATATTATGTCGAATTCAACATAAAATTAAGAATTGATTTCAACTTTAATTCATGAAAATGCTTTTGAACAGTACAGGATAGTTTAAGAGCATGTAAAAATATTTTATTAAAACAATAAACTAAAAAAACTGTTCGTATATTACTTAATTTGTTGTAAACAACAAATCAAAAGGAAGCTGTCGTAAAAAATTATGACGTAGTAAAAGTGACAGGACTGTCAGTATTATTGCACCGCGCAGGCGCCCGGAGAAAGCAACCTGTAGGAGGTCGATGACCCCGGGAATTCGGCCAAGGTCTTGTGACCCGAACAACTTCAGAAATCAGAGAAAAATAAACTCACCCATGCGTTTCCAGTTGGCAGCGTGTTACTGTTGCTTAAGAAATAAGAATATTAGTAGAAAGTATTTTCTTTTCTATTTATTATTAAATGATAATTTGCCTAAAATATTTTATAGTTAGAATATTTTAAAATAATATCATGTACCTATGTTGTAATTAAAGCACAAAACTTGCTGAAAGTAGGTATTAAATGACAAAATTTGTATGAAATTCCGTGTTAAGTTGTTTAAACAGGCTATAGCAATAACTTCTTTTGCAGCTTACACTTTTGCGTAACACATTATGTTACATATTTTAGTATGTAGAACAACAAAAACTGCAAACTTGGTAATGCTCTAAAATTCTAAATTCTTATGCTAGTTAACTCTGATATTATGCCAAGTTGATTTTGAGTGTATTTAACATTCGAAATAAAAGTTTCATTATAATTTCACATTAATAACCTGCTTGTTGGGTTGTCTTAAATAAATTATTCAAACTTTATAATTGCCTTGTGGAACTTAGTTATTTAAACAATAATAAATATGATTTTTTTGTTTTAAAAGTGTGGATGATAGCATTTTATTAGAAAAATTTGTCTAATTGCTAAAGTCCTTTCCTAGGCCTAAAAAAAACTTTTGTACGCCTACAATCAAAAAGAAACCACGCAAAACAAACCAGCGTTTAACATGACAGGCAAACGCTACATTCTCCAATCTTTAAATAACTGGCATCTGGAGACTGGAATTTATTTATAATGCTCACATCACCAGAAAATTCAGCGATACAAAGGAACGAACTCTCTAATTGGGCCAAGGTTTTACGGGTCATTGACATGCTAGTTTTTCGATTTTGTTACTGGAAATTTCTACCGATAGATTTCTAATTATAACGAGTGGTGCATGTCTTTTCCCTGTTTTTTCCCTGCGATAAAGCGAAAATGATGTTTTATAAATTTGGTCGTGTGTAAAAATTGTTTTTTTTTTATTTCGAAAATCAACTATAATTGTGTCTGGCAGATAAAGTAAGGAGAAACTTTCAAGTAAGTTGTGATTTGTGAATAGCCTATTCGACACTTATCAGGAAGTAGTGAACTCTTTCACAAAAGGAGCATAGGCGTATAAAGGGGGTATAAACCCTAGAATGATCTGGTGAATAAACAAATTTGTTGGTGGTGTGGTATCATGTAGTTTCTAATTTTTTTTATGTTTCTGGCCAAAGCCACAGATAGTGTAGATACTAGTTACTAAGCTTATGTTAAAAGGGGCCCAGGCCACCCTGAAAAATGCGTCGATGATACGCCAATGTTAAGGGGCTAAGCCACAGAATCAATGTATTAATGATGATAATACATCGGTGAGTCAGGTATAATTATAATTCTAGAATAAGCAATTGCCCTAATCAGTTATTGTTTACAGCGGTAATTTATTACGCATGTATACTAATATAATTGTACTTATAAAATTATAATTAGTTTATTTTATAATTTCAATGTATCACTAAATTGTTTCCATAGCTATTAATTAGCATAAAGCTATTACTTTTAGTCCAATGTTGTTTTCTAATTTTAGTCCTCTAATAGATGACGCCCGCAACTCTGTTGTCTAAATTCGTTTATCGCTTGGGAACCGTACAGTTATCGGGATAAAAAGTATTATATGTCCTTCCCGGGACGCATTGTATGTTTATAAAAAACACCAAAATCAATTCAGTGTTTGGGCGTGAAGAAGATAGACAGAAACATTTTCGCATTCTTAATAGATGATTTAGCAAGAAATGCTTAATGACAAATATCAAAGATTCATCATATTTAACATACTAATAAACACTTCTTTTTCCAGGTAAGTCCAGCCCTGGCAAATGCAGTAAGTAAAAAAATCAATAAACAAACCGGCATACGGCGTAAAAACAAAATGGCGCCCAGTTTGTCGAACTACGTCTAAATCCAGACAAGGCCTTTGAAGGGCGTCGCGACCGCAGCTAACGCCCTGATAACAAAAGGTTCGTGATACCAGCCTCTCTGACTCATATCACATTACTTTCTTGTCAAGGTGACGAACAAACAAAAGCGGTGAAAATATGGTGAAAATAAACATGTTTACACCTTCTTAAGGATAATTTGTCCTGTTCACTTAGCGAGAATAGGCAACACAAAACAAATCGAGTCACATTTACAAAAACGTCGGCGTCGCACAAAATTATAATTTTGATTTTATGTATCGCAAAAATCCTCCCAAAGAGAATATATCAAAGCAGAAAAGTAGCAGATGTATTCATGACAAAAACGAACGAGACACAAATTGAAATAAGACTGTATCTGAGAGGTAATTTAAATGTGGCCGCTGATTCAAAGAATCAAATTCAATCCCGACCACCTGATGTGGAAAAAATGCTCAAAGCAAAACAAATGTACGAATTAACCTTAATAAATATTATGCCACCGATTTAGAGAGACCCCCGAGACTGAGGCTGTGTTTATTAAATCTCAGGGAGTGGTGGAAAGTAAGAGGGTATAGCAGATCTGCGTATAATGGAGGAGTGTTAATATTCAGTCTAGACGTGGTTTTGCTTCGCTGAGCCGAGTTACGTTGTTTGCGGTGAGCTCCTGCGGCGTTCCCACAGAGTGCAATGCGCTTATTACAAAAAAAAACAACCTGTAATACAAGAAATGATTAAAGAAAACGAACACGAAATTAATTAACGATGTCATGCAATCTAATTATTAAAGTATCAATGTATTGGAAAATTACTGCAAAGGAAAAACAAACCATCCTTAATGTTTTCTGTAAAATAAAACAGTTAAAGAATATAGACGTTAATGTCCTCTTTTTGGAACATAAACATAACAAACCAGCCGTAACTCTCAAACAGTTAAAAGTGGCAAGTGCAGATAATGAAAGGACACTAACCCAACCTACCCTAACGTTTTCGATAAGTTCAGAACCGTGACGTGCGGTTAACTGTTCCCTACGACCTATATTCACTCCCCCAGTACTTAGGGCTTATTGGAGTGCCTGGGACTGACCTGCCCCAACTGCGCCGGGCTTGCGGGCTCCAAAATAACTGGGACAGTCTGCGTTCCGCATGTGGCCTCTTCCGCGTTGTGTATGAATGAGAGTCATCACCCAATGCATCAGCACGTTTGAAAGTATTTATTTTCGGAATGTGTAGCTTCAAGTCTTTTAATTCATCACTTTTTACATTTCCATTAGCAATGATATATCTATCAGAGATCCCTTAAATTGTATTTACAAATTCTTGGAATTCATTGACTGGTTTATCTACTCTTAATTTAAATATTTACTGATCCAAAATCAGTTACAAAGTTTTAAAATATTTCGAATGCTCCGACTGTAAATGGCATGTTTCTAAATTATATTATAATCATAACTTGTAACTTGGGTAAAATTTTGTGAACAAGTTTTGAATATATAAGTTAATTACCGTCATAAATATTACCTTTTGGCTAAGCATACATTATAAATAATCTTCCTTTCACGCTTGTGACCACGATGAAACAAAAACCTTAGTAATGGCCACCAAAGCTAAAGGCATTCGGTATCCTACCGGGAATTTTATGACGTATGCTATCAATTTAAACTTCAGGCTTTTACGATGGTTTCTATCAAAATTGATATGGCTCATTAAATTGATTACACTTTTTAAAACACTTTTCTCGTAGAAAAAAGAAAGAAGTTCAACAGATATAGGCAAAGCAGCAACTCTTGATACTTCTAAGTTTACGAAAAACCCTTCAATCAATCAAAATTGAACTTTTAATTTTGAAGTAGAATAAAATAGTACAATTCATCATAACTGTAAAGGTGTGGTACGAAGCATTGGTATCGATTGGCCATGCGACTGATGGCATTGTTTGCCCCTACCCTGCCGTCTATTTTTACCGCTTCATCGCTTGTCCCCCGCTCCATTGCTTCTCCCCCGCTTCACCACTCCTCCCCCGTTTCCTGCGCTTTATTAAACTATCTGTATGTTAATTAACAAACGGCCTCGCTCTTGTCTGTTTACTTTTCTATTAGCCTCTGTTTATATGGCCGTTTAAGGCTATTTTAGGCCGAAAGTTAAAAGGTTCGGAAGTTTACAAAACTTTTTAAGGTATGGTAAACGCCTCGTTCTTTTATAGATAAAAGATGAACACAACTGCACCTATTTACGTACCTCTAAGCTCTATCCAATTTTAATTAGCAATTTTAATTTACCTACCACTGACAATATATTATTATTAAACTCGTCTTCGTGTCTTTTTAGTTCCACTGCGTAATAAAATACGAAATAATCATCTGTCGTATAGTTTAGTTATATCTTGCATTCGTCTTATGCCTAAGTTCGTCGGATTGATACTACGCAGTCGTAACGTTCTTTTATTTTTTCCGACCTTCAAACATATTTAATTAAAGAGCTCTGCACGTTGTCAAACCGATTTTAGTCCTTTCTTTTTCTATCATCAAGGATATTATCTTCGTCTCTTTCTATAGGGGCATCTGGTATACATAAACCTGCGGTGTTTACGTTACATCTACGTCGTATGTGTGTGTGTCTAGGGGTGCGAGCATGTGTTGGCTGCGTGGCGTTTTGTCTACAGCTGTTGTTAGAGCGCTATTGACTCTTCTAAATTTATGCTTCCTCATGACCTGAGGCCCCGCATTATCCATCTTAAAATTCTCCAAAAGAACTATGTAAATTAAGAAAATTATTCAAAGGACTGTTCCTTACTTACTAACACGTTCTTTTACCTCGACAACACAAAAGAATAATTCACAAGAATCCGAATCGAATTTCTTGAATACAATACGTAATGTAGGAAAAAAATCGGAAACAAGTTTTTTAGTAAAAGAATAAGATATTAAATATAAAGTTGTTAAATAACTTTAGCTACAATCACAATAATAATATTGAAACATTTGAATAACAAACTCGAGTCTTTAAGCAAACTTTGCTTTAAATTTCACAGAGAGGAAGCCATGAAAGTCAGATAAATAAACTGCGATACAGTAGCTGACAGACCAAAACCGTATGTTAAACACGGTATGACAACTTTGTTTATGTTAGAATTCCGAATACAATATAATGATGAAAATAATGATGTCATTATCTACGGCATGTTCCGGATACTGCACCGGTCCCTGCTAACCCGTCTTAGCACTTGCTCCAACAATAGCTAACAGCTGTGAGGTCAACGACCCGTAGCTGTGCAAATTGTATACTCTTACAAAAAAGGACCATTCCGATCCCGATTCCTGTTAAGTAGATTCTTTATGTGCAGTCCTTACGTCAAAACAAACGTTTTAGTTCACCAGGTAGTTTGATTCGATCTATGTTTGATGTTATTTGTTCATGACTTCTACTAATACAAAACACACTTTTGCGGGCTTTATCTGGGTATATCCAGATAGACCTAATAGTACAAAGAAAAAAATCTAAAACCTTTATTCTACGAAAGCTTTTATTTTAGTATTTCCCATAAATCTTGAGAAACTCTCTAAGAGTTTGCAAAATTCTTTAGTGTTCAAAACCAAATTACCTATAAACCGAAGGGATCGCGTAGTCGATTTACTTCGATGACGTCACAACATAAGAACCCAGGGGTCGATGCACAGGCCTTTACCTGCATTTTTTATGAAACCCTCAATGACGCTAGCGGTATTAATAAAGGAACAATGATTATTTTTATTTCGCCTTTTAAGCATCCCTCCGATGCTTCTAAAAATTCTACTTTAATCAATAATCGTCTTAAAAGTGAGTGGAAAAATCTTATTGAACCAGAAGTCAACAAAGTAATATATGTACTAAAAAAAGGAATATTTATTTCAAACAAGTTTTTAAAAAATTTGTCATATGCGTTGTCAATAACTCAAAAATCCGTCAAAAGTTCCGCGTCCGTTAATTAAAGCGTCCAAGGACTTGACCTCAGCACATCGTCCTATAGCCCTACTTGTTCCCAGGTCGCTGATCCCGTACAATTGGGCCGCCAAAATTGTGTCAAGTTGAGTCGTACATTCACCCCCACTGTTTACCTCTTTTGCTATGACGCGGTAGTATTTATGTCATAGTTGTGAGTGACATTTTATTAGATGAGTCAGATGAGTTAAATGATGAGGCTATAAAACACTTGAGTGAAGCCAAAAAAGATAAATTTAGCAAATTAGTGAATGTATGAAAAACTAAATTTCTTTTCGGGCGTTTTAATATGACGAGGTTAGTAAGACATACAACACCTAGTTAGTTAAGTAACCCTATACATATAAACAGAACTCTTTTAAGGATGCTCCCCCTAGTTAGGGTCGAAAAACAAAACACTATTTACAAGAATGGTGTTACACTTAATTGAATGAGAGCTTGGTCTGAAATTTTCTCGTTCGAAGTACGAGCCCAGCTTTTTATATAATATAAAAGACCACAGAATAAAATAAGTGTGCTCATTTTAAAAAAATAAAAATTCTAAGAAACTCTTACTTAAAAATCATGGTAATGCATTGAAATCAAAACGAGTCTAGTTAAATAATAATTACAACATTCTTGTGTATAATTATAATCTGAAACTAAACAAAAAATCTTTTTTTTACAAAACGGAGAACATTTTATAAAGAGACGTAATATTATTACGTTTCGTTACAAACAGCTCAAAATTTTAAAATCGGAGATGACTAATCCTAAATTATGCACCCCTCGTTAGAAATTACGTATAAGAACTTTTCCGCGGGCTTTGTTTATTCTTTATTACTTGTTCTTGTGTTTCTATAAATAATCATTTAATGAATACACTTATATCGTGGAAGTAAAAAGTAAGTGACAGGCCCATTCTTTAAAACAATTAGCTTCAGGTTTGAAAACCGCGAGAAACTTACTATTCACGAGCTGTATCCTTCGTGTAGAAAGAAATAATTGTAATGGTGTCTACGTGAGGAATAAATAATTCATGGCGATCTTTTGAAAAATATCACGGTCGGACGGCGCGGACATTATAATTGTAAATTTTAACATAAAACTTGTAGCTTATCGCTGAGGTAAAATGCGGAGAAATATATTCCACTTTGTACTTTGAAATAACTTTTGATATTATTCCTGCCAATTTTAAAAAAATTACGGCTTGTGACATTAGGTTCTATATTCTAGGTTCCTAAGAACTTATTTCCAAGTTTATCAGTAGCAGTTGCAGTATCATAATTATCTAGAGCTAATGCGACTCTACCTAAGCCCATTAAATGCACATCCAGACTCGTTTTTATACAGTCAATTCTCACGCAACATCTTGCCGGTCCATATTTGCTACACCTGCTTCGATTTTTCATTACAGGTGCCAGGTGTAATGCGACATTTTCCACTTACTTTACGAACGTAATTGCCATTAAATTTTTTAACTTACCTGGTTATAGTAGCTGTTTTGACATTAGGTTTAACCAAAGTTTAACATTGTAGATTACTAATATTATGTTTATCCCAATTTTATTGGTCATTATTGAATTGCCTGAAATTTTAAAAAATTTAAAGCTAATGTAATTCACAGTCACACATTTGTTAAAAAAGGTGTTTCTAATTTAATATCGTCTCCCCCTCTAATATACCAACAATTACTGGACGGGGCCACTCGGCTTGATTAATTGAATTCGTATTTCATACCCCAAAATAACATTCTCTAGCCATGTTTATTTCATCGAGTTTCATTTAAAAACTTTCATGCTAAAAATATGAGTTCCAGAAGCTATGAATGTTTTTTCTATATTATTAGAACAGTACTTATTAATTTAGCAAGTGTTGTGTCATAAATTACCTCTTTTTTTAAATACGCGAGCAAAATAGCTACAAATATAATTTCAAAATTCCCAAACAGTCACACACAATCATAAAAAATTGTGTAAAATTGTACAATTATTAATACTTAATTGTATTCAATAGCATTGTAAAATTCCAAAATAGAATAAAATGCGTCGTGTTTACAATAAGATGTAGAGATAGCACGCGTTGCCATGACAACGTGAGGGGATCTTGTCCCTACGTTCACCCACGATACTGTACCCACGACGAGCCCCGTTTTTATTTTTCCTATGCACATATGGGGCATAGACGTAATAGCTTCAAAATCACTTTCGCTCTGCTGCTTATACGAAGTACGAAGTAGTTTTATTAGAAAAATTAAAACTGCGTTGATAATAATAAAGATAACGGTAATAATTATGTATTTCTTTGTATTGATTTATAACTTATTTAATTTTTCCCCCTATTATTCCCGTTTAGTAATCATGAAATTTAATTTGACTCTAAAAACTCAATCTGTAAAATGGAATGCCTACCTCGTTTACTAATTTACTAAACAAGCCAAGTCATTTGGAATTCATTTCATTCAAACTTTCAAGTCGTTTTAGATATTTCCAACCTCAATTAGGACCTTCATTTTGTAAGTGGTTGCAATAGAAACTTGAAAGTATGCTCGGTAAACGTCTCAGTATTAGCTCTATCTAGGGGATGCAAGTCCTGCGTCACTTTTCTTATCGCCTTAATTTAGTTAAAAGTTTTCATTGTTATAAGTTTGTCCTCGAGCGAATGAAAACATTTAAAATTCACTCCCAGAAACTTAAACCGAAATTGCTTTACAAAATTACATCAACTAAAACTTTCGCGCAGACAAAATGTAATTTGTGTACAAAAGCATAATTTAACTTGGAATTCGTCAATTTATGCTCTGAATTGGACAGGATACAGTTTATGATCTGCAGACAAACAGAACTCGCGACATATAATGAATTAACACCAAACGTTCTTAAAGTCGAGGTCATCGATGGAGGTGTTCAAGAATTAATTTCGAAGCCTCCATTATTAGCGCTCAATTTCCCTTACCACTCGAGAGGAGTCTTATTCAAAAAACATTCTAATACATGGCCAGCATGGCGAATAACAAAACGAGCATCATTATGCAACATCCTGCTTCATGATCACACGGTAGACGGGTTTTGATATTAAATTTAGAGTTCGCATTCGGTATGGCGTGGCCTTGATTTTTTCCGAATCGAAGCTGGCCTCGAGGCCGGCAGGTGATTAGGTTACATAAACTAAGTCCTTCCCCACTTCCTGCTAGCGCTTCGCAGTTGTCGAAGGCTTCCAAGAAAGCTGAATTAGCAAGCCGCCCCATTGTTTTGTTCGTGTTGCTTTTCCAGTTTTACCTCAAGTTTTAAACCGTAATTTTTATGTACTGTACGTGATTCAAACTATGTACATTGTACAACTTTAGGGTTGAAATGCCCATTAAAATGCCCATGCGGCGTTATTTTTAATAAGTGATGTGAGAGAATAGACTTGATATGTTTCCACTTCGGAGAGCATATTTAAGTGCGACTATATTTTACGACGAGTCTCTCGATCACGTTATCTATTGATCTGTTCAGCGTTTTATGGCCGACAGCTTGTAACTTTACAGGCTAAGACCGTAGAAAATAAAAACCAAAATTTATTCGATATGCTGCCTTACTTGTATCGCAGGGAACAGCTCAAACTGGTTTGGCCGCACGCGATCCTTCTTCGACGGAGGGACATGCAACGAATAAAAATAAACCTAAATGCACCTCTAGGAAACGCTGGCCTTGAGCGCAAGAGGCACGGCACCTGGTGTTTTTATCTCTTTCGCAAAATTCCAACACTGTTTTGCTATCAACGTTTTTTAGAGTTCGTTATTTTCCAATCATAGTAATTTTGTATTTTCTTAGCATCTTAGTTTGACTTGGTGGCTTAATTTGGGCAGAGTCATACGAACAAATCTTATTTTCATCGTACATCAAGTTCATTAAAATATTTTTGATAGGACAGATCCATTGTGGTTTGAATATTAAATCTTATATGTAAAATTCTTTTATCTTAATGTGAATTACCTTTCGAAACGGCGTTAGCAAATTTTAACAAATGTTGAATGCATAATTGCATATTCATTGGTCGGAGAATCGGCTAGCATCTATTTTTCATATTTCTTACTCCTCCGAAATGGCTTTACCGCCATTCTAAACAGCTGATCAAATCAAAGACAGCTGGTCAATATTCAAAATAACAAAAAATAAGAATTTGTATTTTTTACCGTCGTGTAAGTATCTCATTAATATTAGTCTAGACATGATCTAACTTTCTAACTCTCACAATGATGCAAGTATCGATCGGGCAGATAAAATGTAATACAAGGGTCCGTATACGGTGCCTTGAGGCAGACCGACTTAAGCGATATAATTTCTTATATCTTATGTGACTTGAATAACAAATATGGAATACGTGGCTGTAAAACGTATAGTAAACACCATTATACTCCTAATCTTTTATCGACCATGCAGCATGAAAAATCCGTTTAGGTCTATTGACGATGGAAAAACACTTGCTGTCTACTTTAACCATAGATATATGTAATATTCTTCTAAGGCACCGTTTCAATTTGGTTAGGTTTAAATTAACACAGTGTTGCTTATGCAATATACGTAAAATATTATTTTAAACAAAATTTTACCTGAGGCATCTTTCATTGCTTTGCTATCTCAGCTGACTTTGCATTTATTGCTGAACTAAGAAATATTCCCGCTTTTATAATACCTCCGTCAATATTACTAATAGAGCCTGATAGAGCTATCATGCTAGGTTGAACTACGTTTATGTAAAGAGATACAGCATAGTGTGACAGTGGAGCGCTTTCATTGCGATATGTCGGTCGTATTGGTTGCGTAACCGGTGGATCGTGAGGAAAGTGAATGCATTTCGAGGTCGCGTAGAAAGTTACCGCCCGTCTCTCTATCTTCTAATAGAGTTACTTCATCGGTTTCTATTGAATCGCTTTTGTTGTCTCTTATTGAAGGACCTGTATGACATACTGGAATTTACGTTATCTGGAGACGTAGAATTTTTGATTTTAAATCTTTCTAAGCGCATTAAAGTGCTGCAAAGTTATTGCCCATACTAATATTATGAATAGAAAACTTTAACATACTATTAAATGTAGCATATACTTTTGATATTGGAAAAACTTCCAAATATTTGTGTTTTTTCGCTATTTTCGAACTTCACGTGAGCGAACCGCGGCAAAAAGCTAGTACAATATATTACTTGTATCGCTAGTACCTACTAATATTAAATTTTTTCAACTAAATTACTCTTACTATGAGGGTTAATTATCTAGTACATAAGAAATTATGCTCTAGACTACTACGGTAAAAATCATTTATATTCATAATGTAATTATTATAGAACATTAAGACGATAAATCTCAGATAAGCGCTGTTATTTTGATCGTGAATTTGCATTCCATCAATGTCATCTAATTCGGGATCTATTCCAATTTTAACTTCATTCGTACCGGTTAAATTGGATCGAATTCCTATAATATGTTGCATAATGCGTTCAACTCGAATCCTTTTTGGAATAGCATTAAAGAATTCCGAGGAAATTGGCACAAAAAGTTACACGTGCCGATCGCTTTGGGCAACGAATCTTGGCCAGGGTCGGGCCTGCATAGGACATCAATCCATTCAACTTTCAAACCTGTCATTAGATATAGATTATATAATAGAATATTTATTAACCCGTTTAATGAACTTTAAAAAGCAATGCCAGGATAAATCATTGAATACAAATTGCGTCATTATGTTAAAATAGAAAAATTTTAGATAATAATAATATATTGTTAAATGTACTACGTGGCACATACCTTACAATTGCTTACTAAGTTACTACGCCCAAAAATCGGATTGTAAATATGTATTTTATTTCCTTATAACATGTAAGAAAAGAAATATTAGATTTTTTAATTTCGATACACTCATAAGTATTTAATTTGAATCATAATTTATAACAATATTATCTTCCATTTTGACATTTCGTTTGGGTCGTGTAAAAGATTGAAATTTTGGTTTTTGTTTCGACATAATTATTAGTTATTTAGAAAGCGTTAATATTTTAATCGTTAAAAAACTGTTCAATGCGATAACCGAGTGCCTATCGGGTATCAATAACTTCATAAACACTGATGCTAAGGCAGTTTTGCACTGTCTCGTTTTGTTTTTGACTCTTGGTTTTCCCCACTCGCATAATGAGTGTTGATTATTTTTTTTATTTTCCTCCAATCAATATTGACTTATATAGATAAATAAACTCGATCAGTAACTTCAAAGAGTTTATATCTTATTTGCTTGTAATTTCAACAACTGTGTGGGACGATGATAAAATCCATCGGATTCTAAAGTCTAGAATTCATCGAGTCTTACATCAAGTGTCCTGATTATCTCCCTCTGTATTTGATCAGGTGCCTTCGAGCATACTAATATGGTATCTACGGCCACGATACATATATTTGGCAAGGTCGAATTTATTCGCCCAAAAAATTCCCAATGCCTGTATCATCGGAGTTTATTATAGGGGTAGATTGCACTCACCCACGCAGGTATCAATTTTGTCTTCTGTTTCTCCATCAAGGTTGAAATTTGCTTATTCCCAATTGGAGCATTCTACCCGACTAAAATTAATTTAAGAGAATGGTTTCGAAAATGAATGCCGATAAATTAGGTAAAAAATGCAACCCTTTTAAGAGATTGCTAACATTTTTTTTATTTTGAACGATAAAAAATATTGGAAGAGAATATCTCGGATTTGTGGCCGGCTTAATTTTATTCGAAGGGCAATCAAATGTCAAAATTATAATCCGCTTAGGCCTTGCGAGGCGCGTCGACTGACGGACATAAAATTAATAACGAAAGGGACCATTCATTCGATCGTTGAGAAATGGGAACAATGAGATTCAACCGCTATTGTCACATCCAAAACATAATCTGTCTTAATTATACCGTCATTATCCATACCTGACTTTTTTAATGATAAAATTTTTATAGAAAAAAAATTAAAACACCAAATGTCACAAAAAATTTAACACTTAAACAGACTCATAAATTAAAGTATGCTCTATATAAGAAATACCGTCGTTTGTATGTAAATAATGCGTCCGCAAAAAGACGAGATTGAACCGATAAAAGATCATCTGACATCACTGAGCCAAAATTTACAATTTAAGACCGTCTTTAAAAATAACAGCTTCAACAGTATTTATGTAGAAATCCCTTGTCGTTTAGATGCAGCGAATTTTAATATCCTGTTTGCTGAAGCTAATCAGTGAACAAAAAACCTTCTAAGCAGACATCCTCGTTAGAAGGGAAGTATCACGTTTGCTAATTAAAGAGATTCACATGCCGCAAAATCGCATGACGTAAGTTTGAACTTGGCTTGACATTGCCAATGAAAGGGCAAAAAAACCTCAAAACAACAGCTGCTCGAAATGCTCTTACTTTTAAACCCGCCTAAACAACTTTCACGCCGATTTTTTTTGAAGTATTTGCTTACATACGACGTTATAGAATAGAAGTGCAAGAATAGAAGCTAAAGTCTTTTGAGAGAAAAAAAAAGTATTTTGTTTAAATGAAGACGATAGTTAACCGAGCAGGATTATTTTAATTTCAGATAAGAAAATAGGTTATAAACACTATGCCAATAATATTTAATAATGAAAATAGTTATCAACTTATAAATAATCAAACAATAATAATATTTTATTTAGGCTTTGGATGTGAAACACTGCACTGTCATGGAGGTACTTTTAAGGAGTCATGCTGTGGTCATGCCACAAAATGTCATCATATTAGTCATAGCAAAGACACCGTCGATAAGTTATTAGAGACCAATCAGCACTATTAGTTTAGCAACAAACATTTGATTGTAGCCTAGGTTTTTATATCCAGAATGTAGTCACTGCTGGGTCTTTACATCTGCATCCAAATATAGCCTTCCTTGCAGCTGTAATCAATTTGCAATTCGTGTGTCATTCTATCAGCGCAAAACAAAAACTGAATATCATCAATACAATATTATCATCCATCTTAATGCAGATACATTTTAAGTGACTCCTAACGATCACCTTAATGTGGTCTGAATGATAAAAACATAAGCGTGTTTTTAACCATAGACGAAAATAGCGCATTAGGTTTTTTTTTAGTTTTTCTTGACTATGGGCATGTAGTTGCATCACAGTTTCTAATAAACCATGTAACTTTAAAAAAAAAGCGAAATCAATTAATAATAGCTTGCTTAAAGGTCACCTAAAAGTGTTGACGGTTTAAATAAAAACCTCATAGCCTTGATCGAAGACATTAAAATTCCAAGTAACTCGAACCTCCTAAGTAATGATAGTTTATCGTCCCAGCAACCTGTGGTATTGTTTACAAATCAGTGGACTGTAGAGTCGGCTAGCAGTGCGGAAATACAAAAAACCCCACGCTTCGACGTGTGGTTCCATAACAATTATAATTCCGAATATGGAAATACATATTCAGTTCCCATGACTAGAATATACATGCTACTTTAACTTAACTCTTGTGGTACCATAGGCATGCATGAAAACGCTTCGGGCTATTCTATGTGAATTAGGTAGAAGAGATTATTATCAATATTTTGAATGGAGTATCGTAGAGTCTATTTGTCTATATATAAGTTCTTTTGATGAAGATTCTTATGGAGACTTAGCACATAGTCTACACATAGTATTTCTGAGAAGATAAAGTAGCTTATTACCAAAAATCTAATATATTAGTACATTTTCAAAAATTTACTCGACGGAACCCTTGTTGCAGTTAACTCAATCGCGCTTAGGTTTACGTCATTGCTTTGTAATGTGACTCGGTAGCTTTAATAGCTTCCAAGCCAACATAAAGCTTTTAAATATTTTCATTACTTCTAAATATAAAGTAGGATTGCTGCGTAGTAAGAGGAAAACTGTATTCTGTTTTTTGTGTTATTAAACATATTATTACCTTCTAAAATTTTGAGAATGCTTTTTCTCAGATGGCAATTACGGAAAATACTGAAAAATTATTATTAGCGGAATTAAATCTCTTTTGATGGTGGAAACTAATCTGACTAGATAAGATAAATTAATAACTTTGATGGCGAACTCTGATATTTTTTTTTCACCAAAGTTATGGTCTTCTAAGGGCCTGTTTCACCGCTTACTGATAAAGTTTCTGTTAGGATATCCTCAAATTTTTTGAATGATTCTCCATAAAACATCTGTCAAATAAAATTGTGGATAGACTATCCGTAAGCGGTGATACAAGCCCTTAATCTTTTTTTTACATGATCTTGATATACAAAGATACACAGATACTCGCACCTCCAGTAAATCCAAACCAGCCTCAGACAATAAAACTTGTAAAAAAATTAGTCAATGTCCCCACAGGCCAAACAACATTCCGTGAGGTTTTTTAGCTCTGCACGAATGTTTTTGACTTGAAGAATGACGCAATTGTACGTGAGACGCAATATGATTTTTTGCGAGTAAATTATATTAAGATCTTATCTGTACCATAACTTAACACATAACGTGTTGAATGGTGCTTTTAATAAGGTTATGGGAGGTAAAGATTAACGGATTAAGGTAATCCATCCATGTCGCTATCATTTATGAAATCATTCTCAATACCTATGTCGTTATCGATTGGTGATTCTTAAGCAGCAGTAAAGTAATTGCTATCTCCAGATCTTTAGTTTTGTACATAATGTTTTTAATTATATGATTGCTGTTGCAGAAAATCTATAAGTTGTTTATCCAATAACCGAAAACCGAATAGCCTAGACACATCTAATATCAATAGGCGATGGAACCGGTCTCAGCGGTTCCTACCGGCCTTGATATTGAACCTTGAAGCCGAATCGCTTGGAGCAATGTGCCGGCGAGCGTTCACTAAACTCTGTTGCGTCACAGTTTCCTAGTCAAATACTTTAACAGTTTTGTTTGTATTATAATGCTAATTTGTCTTCATGTACGAATTCGTCTCAATTTATATACATACTATAATTAAATAATTAGTATTCTTTGCTAAGAATCCTTTGTTTACACTGAATCGCTCATTTCAGATACAGAAAAATTATACATATCATTTTGTTTTTAAAAGTAGCCTGGAAAAATAATATGTCTAATATACTGGATAATGCATAAGCGTTTCCTTGTGACTTTCCTGATCACGTAATCTGATCATGAAAATCCGTATTAATTTGGCCCTTTTTAAATAGCTTCTTATCTCTTCGTTATCTAGAGATACTAGCTATGTTAATTCACTACAATCGTGATTTAGTTACATCCGGCTCGGAATCGACTCGCACTTCGAATTAGTCTCGCCACGACATCTCCAAACCTCCCACGCGGACGAAATCAAACAACGATTTATGTACTTGACAAATATGACTGCATAAAACGTGATACGGAAAAAACAGGGATGTCCAAACGTCGCGAGCTTCGAGATGAATCTAATTAGATAGTGACCAAACAATAAACATAATACCTCAAACAACGAATTGAGGAAAATGATTTTAAATGCTAAGGTTAAGGGACCTAAATGTAAAAATGTTAACACTTTGTCACTGAATAGGCTATATTTTATGAACTGCTCATAGATATTGAAACGGTTCTGACTAATGCAATCAAAATCAAATTGAAAGTGCCGTTTCGATTTAATATTGCAACACAGTAGTTTTCATACGAATTCAAATGATATTTCGCACGTTATTTATATATAGGTATCTTATCAGCCTCTGTCAATGTCACCGAGTAGAGGGCAACGGACGCTGTATCTACATATACATTTATACATATGACACGCTACTTTTTGTTAGGTGTGGTGTGATATACACGAACTTTGTACGTAGCCTCATCTTTGTAGGCATAGCTGGCAAGTGGCAACGCAATGGTTGTTGGTATTTAAAGGCAATATTTAATCATGCTATGTAACATAATTCTTAATATTAAATCCTTTTCGCCAGATTTATTACCTCTAAAATCCATATTACTCTAAAGCTGCAACGGCTGCTGTTAATTGATCATAATTAATAAATTAATTATTCATAATCTATGCTGTAAGGTTACTAATTAGGTTTACGCTTGCCGTGACCGCGTAACCACTAACTTGGTTCAGTTTGGGGACAACGACTCTTCGTCCGATAACATTATTATCACATATTTGTTCGTCTATTAGTGCGAAATGGATTTAGTTGATAAACATGTATTATAATTCATTGACCTTGCCACATTATCACGTCTACGTTTCAAATTGTCTTCATAGTGATTAGTTTATGTGCAATAATTGGTCGGTAGCTCAAAGTCTTGGGGTTTTTTGTGGCTCTTTATCTTGTTGCTTGGCTATTTTAAAGTCATGTTTAAGTTAATACCTTGGCAAATTTCTACTATTGCCATGTCTAGCATGTCTTTATCTGGTTTTTTTATTTATTTAAAGTTTCATCTCATCAAAATGCGAGATTATCGACGTAAACTCATCTTATATCAGACCCTGATTGTCCAGTAGTTAATATGCGCAATTCTAGTTCATCGGTTCTTGGAAGTCGCTCTCTGAAATCTTAGCAAGTCATTGTTAAAGTTGTTAAAGCTAGTGAAGTTATACGGGAACAGACACCACGTGCCGCAGCGGACCGTGGCCAAGGTCTACTCGCTCGACAGGCTCTAGCCTCTTGCACAACAATTGAAACTATGATAACTTCGTGATTTGAGATTCTCCGTAGGATAAATTTATGGGAAAATGTTCTGTGGGACAGGTTTGCTACCTTTTGCGTTTTGTTTCAAATCATAAAATAAATACGTATCATCGAGCCCCCCACTTTCAAATTATATGTTTTATGATGGATTTTTGATCGACATAATTACTAATTAGTAGTAGTCTTAGTTGAGATATCTTATTGAAAAGTTATGAGGTTAATTTTAAAATCTGAATGGATGAAAAAGTTGAAGGATTGAGATGTCCATACCCATACTAATTCTTAAATAAGTGTACTGGTGTATGAGATAAAGCTAGAGTTGAAATGGCGTATCTTGAATTTCATATAAAATATCAAAACTGCTATATTGGTTCGATCCAACCATAGTTGTTATATTTGAATTATTATTATAATAATTAATATAAAGTTTGTTAAAGTATATTAAATGGACGTTTTCCTTGAAATATAAGCTCAGAATATTGTCTTCCCTAAATATATAGGAGTAAAAAAATATTTTTGTATGTCTTAGTGTTGGCACGGCTATTAATTGTGATTCCCTTCCGTTTACACACAGCGGAACTCCGACAGACGTGTGGGAAGACCATCTTATCTAACACATGGTACATCCCTTTTCTATAAATAGAAGACTAGTATGAAGATAACTCCCAAGTAGCTGAGAGTAACAGACTTAAAACCATGCTTGACTAGGATAGTTTAATACCTTCACGATAACTTCAATTGTGTTATCAAAGTAGAGTCGTCAGGAGATAGTTGAAATTTTAAAAAAGCAATAAGTTTTTAATCGAGAGTCTGTAAAACTCTCTCAGTCTCAACTTCAAGGATCAAACAAAGCAGTCTTCATTAGGGTCTCAAAGGAAATCATAGTTTCAAATCCCAATACGCTCCTTTGATAGCAACTCATTCTTCTCTTGGAGTCATTTGCACCGGCGCGCAATCTTAAAATAATAATTAATTTATTGTTTTGTCTTTATATGCAAAAATACATCACAAATAGATTTATGGATACATTGAACCGAATTGATTGGATAATTATGAATCGAAATATTTCCAGTAAGACGATAAATAAGTAATAAATTATCGTAAAACCTATTATTTTCGATAAGCGTTTAACGTCAACAACATTATCTAAAAACTTCAATACTTTGTATAATTAAGTTTTACTCGAACCCCTAATTGAAAAACCTGTAGATAAGGTGCAGATTCGTTACGCAAGGTTAACAAAAAAAACTTAAATATGTAATAGAATAAATGATATCTAAGTAAAGACTAATTCTGATTCAATAAACTTCGAGATGATAAATAGAGTAAAAACTTATGATGGGGTTTCACTCTTATCTCAAAATATGTATTGACTAGCGATTATCAAGCTAGTATCAAACATAACGCATCGGTGTGACAGGCGTCTTCGCTATTTATGAATTCCATACAGGTGTGGGCAGCGCAGGTGGCTGTCAACTGCCTTGTATGACCTTTGCATAAACAAACTATTCTGCACTAGTCCCGCTTGTACGCAGTAAAAAACTATAGCCCCTCCATCCGTTACTTAAAGTTCATTTTTAATTATTCCATACCTTTCACCCGGAAATGTTTAACCGTAGAAAATTACTGTTTAAAATTATTTGTTTTCCGGAAAAATGGCGCCTTGTTAGGGTCCATTGTACACCTGCCGACAATAACTTATCACAATTTGCTAAAATTAAAAATGTTTCTACTTTTCTGCCACTTGTTTTCGTCGTTATTTTAGAAATAAACAAGCTGGGGATGTAAATAAAAAAGCACTAATAAGAAATATTTTCGTAACTCAGCCAACCTTAAAACCTAATACAATAAATTATTTACCATGTGTTAAAGTCTCTGCTAATTTAGAATAATTAGCAGTAATTTACATCTTTCAGAAAAGCCAACTCGTAATAATTATTGAATTCAAAAGTTAAACTCCAGCATGGACTGATAATGAATTGTAGGCTGATACTAATAAATAAAACCTAAGTCTAGATTTAAATATTTAGGGCAGTACGTGCAAATGTTAAAAACACAATTTATCAGATGTCGAAGCGAGATAGGGTAAGTGGACCAAGGGCGGCCGATAAAGCGAGGTCCTCGCACCGCGAAATGAAACGCTACTGAGGTTAAACGACATTATTTGACTTACAATCTATTTAAATGTTATTGAAAATATTTTAAACATTGAGATTAAAAAAAAAGGTAATAGAGATCAAGAATTGGAGGGTTGTTAAATTTTGTGATAGCTAATTATCCGACCAAGGCGAAGCAAAAAGGACCTGTATGTATGTATTTATGTATGGGGTATGGATGTTCATCTGTTCACTCGTTACTTTGCTTGCAATCACCTGCTAATTGCAAGAACTCATAAAATCTCTTCAATACAATATTGAAGATGAAATAATGAATAATATATCTAACGTCAAGAAATTTATCGAGATTATGATAACCCCAAAATAATTGAAATAAAAATGGCGTTTAAAAACCTGACTACTGAAACACGTTCTTAAAAGTAAGAATCAAGAAAATATAGTTATAGTGATATGGACATTTATAGGATAGCCGTGGTCATGTGCACTATTTTTATTTGTTTTAAGTTATATTTCTTTATTTAGCTCCTTAAACGAAGAAATAGGAAAGGGACAGGAAAATTTAAAAATAATATTTTTCTTTTGATGACGATCGACAAGTATATAATAACAACCTTCAGAAGTTATCTGATTTTATCAGGGCTCGATCAAAACTAACGTTCGCCGCCTTGTCTACCTGTCAACAATTATTCCACGTAACAATTATTATCAAATAGTAGTACAAGGAAGTTTTACATAACTATATTATAGAGTAAACAGTCTAAATAAATCACTGCTAGGATTACGGAGAAGGCCAAGCGATAAGGCGTGCATTTTTGTGTGTACAGTAGAGGTCGACTGATTGTAACGGCCTCGCCGACACGGAAGACGGTTTCGATATTTTTGTATGAAATAACACAACGTTAACTAGTACTGTTGGCAACGAAAAACATGCTGTAATAATTTGAGAACAACACGTAGACCGTCAAAAAACTATTTGGGTAGCTCAGAGGATGCTGAGTCTCAATTTTTTGGTACCTACGTATGTCATTCTAGCTAGGTAGGTAATCTAAAATATTTAAGCAAGAAAAGGTCGGATATGTCAATATACTTCAACATAGCGTAAGTCTAATAACACGACAGTTAAATCGATTTGACGTTCCACGAGAATGTCGTGTGGGATCACAGTGTATCTAGTAAATATATTTTACGATTAATATTTTATTTTCTTTTGATACGCCCCCTGTAATGAAGCAAATAAGGGCTCTGCCCACGTCAGCTTTTTATAGCCGCGTATAACAATGTATAATACGATGATTAATATACTTATTAATATTCTTCAAGGTAGATCTGAACGTACCACATTATGAATGCGAAAAAACGTCACCTCTTGTTGATTCTATTGAAAAAATCTGCTCGAGGGACACTAGTCCATAAAATTGTACAAAGGAATTTCGCTTCTGTCCGTACAGTCCCGTTGTCTGTAGAGTTTGGTAAATATGTCGCCGACAAAGAGGTTTCAAGGTTGACCTCGAAGATAAGTGCGATAATTTAGGACATGCGCCGCTTCGAGCCTCAAAGCATGGAGGCTAGACGCAGACAGATGGAAGATATCCCGAAAGAGGACGTACTTGACATTTACGAGCACAATCTTGAATCTAATGCTCGTAAACGAATCCTTTATTCCCATACACTCGACAACGAGTGTTTCAACGTGTGTATTTTTAGCTGCATGATAATTTCGATATCAGTCATACATGTATTACTTAATTGGCTTCATTCAGTCTCAGTATTTATAAATCCAGATCATAAATCATGAGTAGCTTTTAGATATTCATTAACATAATAAAATGAATTCCTAAGTGACAATTTGTAAAATTTAAGTATATTCAGAGCGCAATTCTGTTCTAGGCTAAAGTAATTGAATTCCCTGTTAGGATGTTCTCAGATAATTGCAGATGGAGGGCATTTGATGGAATAATGCTCCCCCCAGCCTTGTGCCAGTTGTGGGTGACCTACTTGCACTGAGTAGGATGCTCTTTCTCTCTATAGTTCATATCAAACGTTAGTTCATCGTTTTAAGTTGATTTATTTAGGTTTATGGGTTTCTGGTATAAATTTTTACTCTGGATTTCAGGACTATTTATGAAGATTTATGTTACTGGTGACTTTTCTTTTAATTTTATTGTGAGGTTATTTGCTGATAGGAACAGTTTTATTTTTTCATGCTAAAAGCTCAAATAATAAAAATATTTTTTGATGAAATTTGAAGATATGACTAAACGGTAGATTTTAAACTGTAGATTCTCCACGAAAAAGAATTATAATCATAATATTGTAGTTTGTAGTAATAATTATAATAATAAATTTAAGCGAAGAAAAACCTAATTAAACAATGTTTATTTAATAACGTAGCGTAATTTTTTGTGATTTTACACATTCTTAGAATTTAAATTTATAGTTTCTCTGAAAAATTATTATGTACCAACGATTTTATTCTAAGAAAACATTATCCGATAAGAATTATACGCAATACTTGACCCAGTTTAGGACTGTCCGATTTTAGCAATCTTCTGATAACAGAATTATAATTTGGCATGAAGGTAGTCACTCTGAACCTACTTTACTAATTTTGATTATTTGTGAAAAGTGGAGCAGTGAGACCAAGCGTGTTGTTTTTTGTTGATAAAAATATTATTTCCTTTGAGAATTATCTTCATCACACCACATAAAAATATTATTCAATAATCTTTGTTCTAGATTGCAATTAAGGCTATCTTATTTGAATGATATATCTCTTTCAATACATACAAAAACGAGAGATAACAAATTTCATTCTTGATTAACACCGCCAAATTTTGTAGCAAATAAATCCTTCACAGCATTAGCGTAGAAAGTAAAATCACAGTGTGGTTCAGTGAGTTCTGCCATGTCTGGTATCGTTGAATCAGTTGACGCACGGATCATGCGATGCAAGTACAGCACGGGTCAAGGCTGGCAAATGAGTGCAGACAGATCGCAGATACGAGTTACTTCATTCATCATGAGTACTCTTGTGTACTGGCTTGTGATTTTTTAATATTTATTCGCTTATCATTTGTCATTGATTCATTAAAAATATTTTACGTTTCCAAATGCGAGGCATTTGCACCGTGCTAGACTCGAAGGGCTTTTTGGGTTTCAGTAAGTCGCTTGTACAAATATTAGTTATTATTTAAATTAGCTAGGTTTTGCAAATTTACTTTTTGCAGTAACCTATACTTAGTCGTGTATGGATTTTTCACATTTTCATTGTTTTCTTTCACATGATATTTTAATTTCTTATGTAGTATTGCTTGCACACATTTTACTTGGGATATATAGTATGAGTGTATCAAGTATGGTGTTGTAAAATAGCACCAGGACTATCTGACACAAAACAACTTAAATCAAAATAAGTGTGATAAAAATAAAACTTTACTTAATGAGTTAAAGCTTACAATCGCACAAAAATTAAAATCGCCGTCTCGGAGCGACTGGGAGCAGAATAGCGTTTAAGCGCGGTTTTGTCGGTGCTACTTTTTAGACGGCAACTGTGAATCTATAATATTTGACTGAAGACTGCCACAGCTTAGTCTAAAAGCAGTACATATTAAAATCCTAATTGATTTTATAGCTAATAGTGACGGTGGCGCAGTCGATGCACTGAGTCAGGTCAGGTCAAGGCTGAGTAGCTGACCTAGTTTAGTTTGTCCCGGACCGCTTACACTGTAATGTCATTTACACTCTTTTTTTTTCTATGGATACACTATGATCTTTCCTTCTTTACTTGTTGGGGTGTTTTAGGCTATGAAATAACCTAAAACACCCAACGAATAAATAAACGTGGAAATGAAATAAAAATATATTTTTAAATTATATTTAGGGGGCAAGCGAGCAGGCGGGTTACCTGATAGAAAACAACTACCGTCGCCCGTGGACACTCGTAACATAGAACATAGATTCGCAAGTGCGTTGCCGGCCTTTACGAGGGAATAGGGAATGGGAATAGGGATAGGGGGATTAGGGAAGTTGGGCCACCGGTAAACTCACTCACTGAACAAAACACAGCACACGCCGTTTTAAGGCCAGTTTTCTGCGATCAAAGATGTGTAAATCATATTCCAAATTTAAAAAGCTAGCATCTTCTTTTCAAACGATAGTTTCTTGTCGGTGATTGAGATCTTGTTAACTTGTTCAGTTATCTTTAACTTCTTATAGGTATATTCCTTACCATTTGATATCACTAATTGTATCATGCACATAATCATAAAATATATGGTTTATATAATTCCACACTAACATTTTATGTGAACAGAACCACAGTGACGTACAGTGCATGTCCTGAGACCTGAGTCAACCCGGGTCAAGGCTGAGCGAAAACCGATGACCTGGTTCAGCCCGGGCCGCTCTCGATTTGTTATCATTTACATTTTCACAGGTCAAGGATACATTAGGTCATACCTACGCAAATGATTCGCGGTTAATAAGCGTAATTTAAAAATAGAACTTAAATATATGTCAACGTTCTTTACATTTCCAAGAAATCTTGATGATTTTTTTTTTTTGAAGTATGGAAACATTAAGTAAAAAGTTTGTTTTTGTTATAATTATTCTTTAATTATTTTTAGTTTTAAAAATTGTGATCCTTCAATAAGAAGAATTACAATTTTTTATAAAAACAAATGACGCTGCTGATAAGCCAGCATCAAAAAATTCCGCGACCAAACAAGTCTAGGATGGGGAAACTCATAGCTTTTAAGAAAAAAACTAGAATTATATTCTGTGGCCACGAGTATCCTACTAGCAAGTATCATACGGTTTTGTATGCCTCTGCCTATAAATACCGCGACCCCGTTACAGGGCGCGTTTGGCCCACATTTCTTGAACTCGTGACCCATTTTCGGTTGACCTCCTCCTGACCCGCTCCCAGGTGGTTCAGGGTTTTGTCCTGAGCTCAGATGTCGGCAATCGATTACTCTCCTTGGCATTTCAGATCTATTTCGAGAACGTTCTTATTAAGGTCGTGTTTTGCAGCCTACTTGTCATGTTGTTATGTTTGTCTACAGTAACTTGCTTTATAATTTTGATGATGACAAGTATAATTTTATTTGCTTGTCGGTTATCACGCTAGTTATTGAAAGCTAACGTCATCATTCACTTACGTCCTTATGAAACTACTTAATTTTGGAAACCACATGCTAATGGTAAAGCTTCTTTTTAAAAAGCCTTATCGAAGTTAAAAATTGCCTCGACATTAAATTATACCGTTATAAATCTTCAGCTTCTACTACTAAAACGTTAAATATTACCAGTAGGTATTGTTTAACGTTTTAAGGAGATTGACGTCCCAAGAGCATTTTTTTCTGAAATGTCAACAGCTAGTTTTAAATATCAAATGAATAACTCATGAAAATTTAAAATAAGAGCACATTATACTTTGAAGGCCGGAAAGAATGTGTGTCCATTTGTATTATCATCATAAATACATTATGTTAATGACACGCTAGCTGAGATTTTTCTAGAACAGCATACTCGTGGTAATGGGCAAAAATGTATGGGCGGTTTTATTCAGTGTTGAGTGTTATGATTTCAGTTTGGACAACAGGAATAAGTACATTTTAGCTATCTTCTACCTCCGTTAGTTCTGTGCATTTTCTAGTCACCAGTAAAAAGTAAAAAAAAAAGTTAGTAAACGCACTCGAAGAGTTAAACCATAAAACATGCGATTATTCGTTAGTATAAATAGTAGTGTAAAGAAGTTACGATTTCTTATACATGATGTTGGGCTGTAACACTAATTATCTTGGGTGGGATTTGCTTAAGTATTCCTTGTTTCGCCTCATCGTCTGCCTTTTAAGCCATCTCCATTAATACAGATTTTGTTTATCGTGTTTCAAGGGTAAGTGCTATACTCGGCTCACTTATTTAACAAGTGATTTTACGAAAGTAATCCTTATAGCATAATAATAATAAGGATTCTGTCAAAGGTCTGACTCCGTTGCTCATGTCTTGGGCATAAGCGGACGTCATAACGCAGCGTGTCACAGATAAAACGCGCATACCATAGATAATTTTAATGTTTATGTCTTAAAACTATAAACGCGGGAATATGTATTTGTAGTCACGAACTTATAAATTATTTTAGTAGTATCGTGCACTTACTGCTGACTAATGTGAACATGTTAACTAAAAAACTGTACAATTAGATACAAAACAGTACCATTTGTTCTTGCCACGGAAGTTTGGAGCGACATTAATCTTTAATGTGTCGTAATATGTTTGGGAGGACTATGTATTTTGGATGGAGCGAGCTCAGCAATAACAAAGACGTTAAAAGTTGATTTACAGCCGGGAAACAGTTTATTGCAGGGAACACGGTCAAACGAAACCGCCCAGAAGACGCGCTGATTCTATTGCAGGGCCAGGATCACTTCCATACAAATATTTTGACAGACACCATTACCTGAGTGATTACAATTGCAATCATAGTTAAAAATGTACCTATAAGAACAGGTCATGTGACCTAGTTTTGGTGCTAAGTACCATTTATTTGTTCGTATTTAAAACTAGCTGTAAACAATATACTGTCTGCTGTGTAAACATAAACTTTGTATCCATATTGTTACCATGAATAATGATTATTATTATTTAAAAAACTATCGATCATAGTAAACCAAGACCTTAAAATTTCTAGTAGGAATAATTAAGAAACGAATATTTTTTAAAAACGACTGAATAAAAATAGCTAACTACTACCTAATGTAGAACATCTAAAAACTAGTCTGAGAAATTCAAAATAGTTTCTTTACTCACGTAAAAACATTTTCCAGTCATAATTTATTTTTAACGAACATGCAACGTGCAGAATAATTAAAATCTAATTAGCCAAGACAACTAAAATGGCAGACGATACAGGTTATAAAAAATAAGCACATGTTGTATATAAAGCATACACAGCTGCGGATAAGTGAAGCTGTTATTATTTCCAGAATGATCTAGGAATATTCTCATGTATTCTGTACATATTGAAATGTCTAGCCACAAACTGTTGGACACGTGTTTTAGGATTATAATCGTTTTTACCATAAAAGTATACCAAATAATACATTTGAGTCTCTAAATAAAAAAATATGGCGAATTTCAACACCACTATTAATTAACTTTGATGCTTTCATTCTAGAATCTAATTACAGATATGCAAAGCTTTCTAATCAAAATCCTAAATGTTTTTTTTTTTTCACAAAAGTCCTGCTGAGGTTTTTTACAGATATACAGGGTGTAACAAAAATAAGTGATCGAATTTTTTGCGATTCGTATGGACAATCTTATGTCACTGGGGCACTTGGCCATACAAATGAAGAAAAATTTTTTTTTGTTTTCAGCGCTGCTAATTTTACAGTATATCAGGAACACATTCGATTCCTTAAGTTTTATCACTTACTTTTATTAAACCCTGTATATCAGAACGTAAAGTGCACTCATGTGCTGGAAAATGATTTACAAGCCATGATTAAAGGGCACCACCTCGATTCATTCACTATTGTTAGCTCTCTCCAATTACGAGGAGTCAAAGGTTGCGAATCCATATTTATGACGCAACGTTATAATTATTGTTTCTTTTATGAGTGCTAAGTTATGGTATCTGTAAACCTAAAGGTCGGATGCATTTAAAGCCAACGGGCTTCGACGTATTTTAATTGGATAGTATTGAAGCTTGTTACTGGTTGAGCATTTTAATGACAGACAACTAGAAGAGTAAAAACTCTGGATATAAAAATAAAATTTAGAATGCTTTTTGTTAGTTATTTAGGAGCAGTAGCAGGAGTAACTTACTCCTGCTACTGCTCCCAGGGTCTTCAATAAATAAGACAAAGACAGTGATCTTAATTCAAAACTGCAGTATACTCAACAATGTTTTATTTAAGCATCAGAATGTTTCTTTTATAAATTCTTCAGGCTTTGTTCCACGCTTGATCTTATTGGTCGAAGTCTCGCAGAAATACACGTACAAGACGTCGAGCAAGCTATTCCACTTTTATTTCTATCGAACAATGGGCGAGCAAGTGACTCGGCCGGTTTGCGGTCCTCCGATCACAAGTTACGAGGCAATAAATTTAATATAGCTACACTTGCCCGTGACCTATGTGGCATTCGAGTCGAACAATGATATAAAATAATCAACATCAATATACATATTTTGCTTGAAGGTTCACAGCCAATAAAATGATAATTTAAATAACTCGTCTTATCTGAGGACCAGTCTAAACGTTTATTGATATCAGACATGACGGCCGTGGGTTGATAAGGTTTCTAGTTGTGATAACATTTTATCAATAACATGCACCTGCATTCTTTAAAGTTTTAGGCCAAGCATTGTGCCAATATCTATTGTATTTTTAGTTAAATTTATTTTATACTTTTCAGCCAACCACTCAGTGGTGTTCTCTACTTTGCTGCAGTAAACATATAGCAACATCAGCAATATTCCAACTTTTGATACATTACATGGTTTATGGCATTTTTCAAAGGTCAAATTTCATTTCGCTACAATATATCGTTGTAAGTAACATAATCCAAGAACAGGACTATTTTGAAAGTGCGTGTTGTATGGACATTCTATCGTGTTACACAGAGGGTCTGCCATACCGTACGTGACTATGTACGGGTTGTTAAATGGTCCCGCTTATATTTCCAATCATAAATGTTCATGTTTACCTTATGCTTATAATTTCGCTTAAGCGAACAGATTTTTTTAAATAATATATATTACTAATAATAATTTAATTCATTTACTTTAAAAACTGGTTTTGTTTTGTTATGGGACTCAAAGAATTTAGAAATCGACCTATAATGTTATTAAAACATGTATATTTGTGTAGTCATAGATATGTGGAGAGAATTTGATGACTCGGGAATAGTTCAAAATTCCTTCATCCGTAGGTATATGTTTGGCGCTTGTCCAGCATTGCAACTAGGACACGTTCGTAGGTGTCTAGAAAACCGTTGCTGGCAATATCCTTAATAGGTCACACGGAATTCTATACTGCAAATACACCACATGCATTTTAAAACTATCATATTCAAATTTCTTTAAAAATGACTAAAAAATCAGATGAGCCCATAAGTTCTTCATTCCTGACATTAGTTTTTCTGAATTGTTTGCTGTTGTACTGTATCAAACATCAAAAACCTTTCTATATTTATCGTTATATTAGGAAATATTCTGTTCTTTGTTGCATTTTGCGTAATTAAGACGCTTCCTTGAAGTAAACCTGAAGCCACCTTCTCATGTTCTTGCTTATTGGTGCTTATTGGCCCTGACCATGGGTAGCAATTAGATGTAATTACCATCAATTTGTAGCTTCCAATGTTATTCCTGCTCTGACATGACGATGTACTATGCAATTATTTTTCCTTTGCAAATTAAACCTTGACTCCTCTGTGTCTCATTTTACTATGCCATAAACACATGTGCAGTTTTAATATAATTCTCGACTTCCTTCTCGCAGAAATTAGTTTTCGATTTTATGTGATACTTTATAGCTTCGTCGCGAATGGGTTTTAGAATTCCGCTCAAAGACAAGAAGTCTGTTTTGTTTGTCCTTTGCGTTTCGACACCAGAATTTTTTTCGGCACCAAAATTCATTATATTTCACTAATCAGCTGCAGAACTGAAATGTTTGACGCTGTATCTCCGTTGCTGTTTTAACCGCTTCAAATAAGTATTTGAAGCGGTTAAAACTATGAAGTTCATAGGGATTTTATGCAAAACTCGACTTTAGCTTTTAACACGCATTGTACGGAACCGTTAGCAAGGCTCTCACTTGGTTAGGTCTATTGAAATAAGCTTCGAAGATTATTACAATTTTAATGATCACACGCTGCTTCTGGTTAAGAATATTTGTTGTTTATTATCTATTCTTAGTACCTGACTAAGACTGTAACATAACGTAAAAGCCCGTACGATGCTATTGTGAAATTACTGTCGTAACTCAAAATGTGTTCTGAATACCGATCATTTGTTATTATATAAACTTGTAGATAACACTGTGCCAGCTAGCTAATGTAATATACATCTGGATAACGACAGTTCTAAATAAAACCCGTGACCACCAACCACAAGAATATCGTTTCCTCCGCGACCACTATGTCTAATTGCAAAGTTGGCAAAGCTTAACGCGTCACACTCTGTCATTCAGTTTCTATTATAATATTCTGTTTTTTGGCAAAATCTCCCTGGCCAGAGTCAACGCTTCCTCTGACAGTTGACATGATCCGTTTTAAGATACATTTTTTGTTGGGCAAAAAATAGTTTAGTCTCCGTTTTTGCTCGAGGAAAATATCCCCCGCCTACATCGTCTGTATTATTTTTTTTAATTAGCTTTTTTGCATTGTTGTATAGTACTCCTCGGTTCCTTAATTATTTTGCGAGTTTTATGGGATCATTAGAATTCAAGACACTTTTCAAGCTTTTAAAAATTACCAAGGACTTTGATATTAATTTATCGTGCATGACTGTTTTAATCGCTTACTTTAAATTAGCAGTGAAACTGTAATTAAAGATCAAAAAACCTTAACAAAGAAATGTCAAATGTTGTTGACTTTTAAAAGATAAGCGAAACGTTCAATTGTCAAACGAGACCCGAAAGTATAACACTAAAGCAGACGGACCTTTAAATATTTTGATGCGCGTAATGAGACAAAACTCATTAAATTAATTTCAAATTGGGTACTTCAAATGTCAAATAAAATATTGATAAGGAAAAGGCAAGTAGTTCTTAAGTTGAGCAGTTTAGTTTCTAGTCTCAAAATGAAAGTACAATGCTATTTGGAACAAGCACCTAGTGTGTAAGGTCGGGAGTTACGCAAATGATGCAACGCGAATCTGCAGGCGAGGCACGCACGAGCAACGGTCAGGCCATCAGCGCATTGTTGGTGACCTATTTGAGACTAGAAAATACTAGATACAATGTAACTGATACTTAGGTGCTGAGGTGCGAAGTTTCTAAAAATGCTTGCAAGATTTCGAACATTTAGGAACTTCAGAGTCAACGCATGACCGAACACAGTTAAAAATTGCTCACCTGATATCACTTACATCGATGTAGTAATAATTACATCTTTGAATCCAGGATTTATGCACTGTCTCCTCTTACATTCTGATTGCAGTCGTTAATGTTACTGAGACAAAGCTTATTTTAGATCTTCTCACACTCAGGCGACTCGAAGTGCCTCACCTGAACAAACGCATTTCTTTTATCGAACCAGAATTTTGCTGGTTTTTCGTTTGGTGTAAATGAATACAAAGTATTACATACCTACCTAAAATTAAAACTTTTTACTATAGTAAAAAGTTTAATATAAAACGTTTTTATTTCAGTTACTATACTACAATAACATCTTGTAAATAACGTAATGATACATACATACTTAAATTCTACGAAATTAGTATGCTAACGGTTTAAAATTTTATGTTCTCCGTTATATAATACAAAATATTTTCATCTTTTCGAAGTATTGTGTTTAACCAGCTTGTTTTATTTTTATTTTCAAAAAAAATTTTTTACTACACGATTATTAATCACCTTATTATAAATCGTTTCCTCCATAAAAATTTGCAATTCCTTAACAATCCGTGTTTACTCAGGCCGGTAATAAAGAGAACATAAACATTCAGCAAACAACGATACGAAACTTGCAAAAATAATCTCCAGAAAGCTGGTAAATAAACTCATAAAGCATTGCCGTCTCTAATTATTACGAGAACTGACTTTCATCAGGATTTATGCACGCTTAGGGAAATTTGGGGGAATACCCGTAACTAAATTAATTCCTCTTGTCAAGTTTTTGTTGTGAGCAGCTCTTTATTCTACTTTTCTATAGGTATTTAGAACATAAGATACGTCTGTTTCGTTATTTTGTGTGGCTAGGTTATAATATTATCATGACGTTTTTTTACCTGACTGCGCCAAAAGTACAGTTATGTTTTTCGATACTATGTATGTATGTATGTATGTATAATTGTTTTGCACGCTCTGCAGCCTAAACGTCTTGATGGATTTCAGTGTATGAGGTATCGTTAGCTTCGTCTATGTCGATATAAGAATAGCGGATTTTGAAGTCAAAATTGTGAGGTTACAAAAAAAATTTTTCCGCCCTTTTAGGTCAAGTAAGATATCAAAATGAAGGGATTTAAAATAACCATTTCAGAAATATACATAACTTGACTGTTTTTGGACATTTAGCTTGTTTTAAGTTGCAGATGTTTTCTAAATAGCTCTTATTTCTAGTTCTTACTTTGTAGTGTGTTTACAATTATTATAAGGACCCTAAGTTTGCAATTTGCATATTTGTACTGTTGAATAAAAGTTTATTAGCATTACAGTTAATTCTTATTTCACTCTCGGAAAATAATAAGTTTGAAGCACGCACCAATAATCATAGCTCATGTTCCCAGGGTTTACAATACAATGCCAGGCCATGGCAGACCTCAATAGCTTCCTTCGTTCGGACTCTATACTTACTACTTAGGGTTGTCCACTGTAATATAAATCCAGGGAAGAATTCCTGGATTTATTTAGTTGTTATTTAACTTTGTCTTTATGGTTATATACTTTTACAAAGGAATATGTTTCACTGGTGTATATTAGATTTTTTGATAATGGGTATAAACTTTATTCCTATTAGCTCCGATAAAAGAAATAACATTCTACAGGTCAACCTTCAAGACTTTACAGTTCATAAAATGGAAGTAATCTCTTTAGATTTTTACAGATTTATTCATTAGTAGTAGCCCTAGTCCTATCACGTAAATGATAGGATTAGATACGCTGTATAGAAACAACTTTATATTTCCCTTCTGCATTTCCAATTTCGCCTTTATGTTGAAGCTCACAGAATCCAAAACGCGTTTCATCGTCAACAGAACGTTGGTATGGATAAAATTGCAGTACATCTGACTTCAAGCGAAAGTAAGGCTTATGTAATGTGGGTAAAGGTTACTTTTTTTCGACGCCGACATTGTCTAGGCATTATGTAAGTTCGTGTGACTGCGAACGGAACGTCTCTTACCAGGTCACATTAGTGCGAATGACATCATGACTGCCAAGTGCATGGAGTCAACGAACAGGATTTGGCATTGCGTATGCAACGGGTGCCGTGGTTTCCTTGTAGATGGCTGAAATACATTGGAACTACTAACTGTTATAGTACTATTTTACTAGGTGCTAGAGTGGTATTGGGTTTTAATTACATAATATTGTAAAAAAAACATTCTTGAGCTTTTTCCTCAGAAATATTTTTCTAAATAAAAAATATTAATAAGAGGAATATTGATAAAATCCTTTTTATTTTAAAGCAAGTACAATGACTGCAGCATGTTGAATGCGCCAACAATATAATTTACTGCGTTATGATTCGTTTTTATTACTTTAATTGCATGATCCAGACTGCATTTAACGACACGACCATTTCTTAGCCATACACCGTGACGAACGACCGGTCCTACTCCGGCATTTAAAACTATGCCGGCATTAACCCTGGCTTTATCTTTAATACCATCGTCATTATTCGCTACTTTTTTTGCGCCGGCACTGAGGCGCAGCAAGTTTGATAACCTGGAGACCTTGGTCTTAATTGCGCTTCAACAGACCATTCCGTCTACTTTTTATTCGCCTGCATCGCTAGTAAAAACTCTGGCTATCCAGCTGACTTAAAAGGTGCGACAAGTCAAGGAAAATTCAAACCAGTTGTGAACATTGAAACTTGTCGTGTAACCGGCGGTTGCGATACCGAGAAAGCTACGTTTGTAATGACGGTTTCACTTGAGGTTTTCTCGAGATACTTTTTTTCACTTTATAGAGCCTCTCTACTACATAAATTCAATGATATTGTATTAAAGAAATTATTTCATAACAATCTGTTTGAAAACGTATATTAAGTGGATTGTTCTGATTAAAGAAATAACACAGTACGTAAAAATTTTCAGCAGCTTATACACCAACATATTTAGCATCTTTTTGTCGTTTTAACTTCATATGTATTTCTAACAATGGATTTTATGTATGATTTATGAGTTTTTTGAGATCACTAACTTATTTATTGTGTTTTTATTGTTCCAGGTATGTATTTGAATCGAAATTACAAACACAAGAGACGGAGAAGCCGTAAGTTCTTTATTGAAAGTTATTTTTGGTAATAAATCTTTTCCAGGCAAAGAAATAAGTTCGATCATAACTCGGAGGAGTCAAAAACATTATATGTGGCTGAAGTCCAAATACGGTACATTAATCATTGGAAATCTGTCAATATTTATCATACATAATACAAATCAGTGGTATTGAGAAAACACTTTGTAGTGAATATTATTGGATACAATTTTCAGACTCTATCAATGTATTATGTGGCCCTATCAAAAAGGCCCTTTTTTGTCTACTATAAATATACCTTATATTACATTATTGTTAAGGGTATCAAAATATTCTACTTAAACACATTTTATGTACTGTATTTGTAATATACAAGCTTGTATCTAACTTCTACTTAAACCCTTGAACACTTTTGACTTACGGAAATTATTGACTCACAAAATTAATGTAACCTAAATGTTACAAAAATTTATGTTCGAATTCTTTAATATTCTTAAGAGCTTTGTAATCAAGGTAATGTAGCAATTGATATGCCTATAAATAAGATTGACATCAGTTCATTAGACAAATTGATTTTAGTTTTCTAATCTATTTAAAACTATTTCACAAAAAATTGTCTCTTTATTTTCTGACTAACTCCTAATCGGATTGTCTTATACGTCTTTGAATAATTTTAACATCTTTAATAATTTCCCAATAAACACCTCTGAGGCATGACGGTCGAACTCAAGGGTAACTAGGACGAAGGAAGAACGAAAATATTAGAAGTTTTTTCTATCTCGTTAAAATATTAACGCTCAGTTATTAAAAGTATCAGGTTTGTTTCCCACTAGTATCATAGACCACATCCCACCAAACGCATCAGATATTTTACGCTAGACTGCCCTCAAAGAAGTTTCTACCTATGTAATAGGTATTACCAAATTTTTACTTATTAAAGTAATTTAAACATTTCAGTTCGTATTTCTCTAGTATCTTTACGATCTTTTACACAGGAAATCGCAAGTATTTCGTGCAAATTCGGCTGATTGTTTTCGATAAACCATTTAGGGGTAATCTGATCGATATTCTATAGCAACATCTCCGGTGGTGTCGGAGGGGGGTTGTGGTGAGGGGGACGATGTTGCACGCACGACAGGTCAGCCTCACGACTATAAACAGTACAGACGAAAACAAAAGTCGAGGTTCAATAAACATTATTTATTTATGATTTAGTTTGTGCCTTTAGAAAATACAAGTAAGACAAGAAATGAAGTAGAAGAATTGAGTATTTTTTCTTTTAAACTCAAAATAAAAGAGATAACGTAGAACTAGGTGAAAAAAAACGATAGTAATAAAAATAAATATACCGATCGCCAATCACATGTAACACAGAGTAAATCAGAAAGATAAAGGTTTTAAATATTTTTCTTTCATAAACAAATTTGCTTTGAAAGCATTTATTATAAGACATTTGATTATAATAATCGATTAAAAAGCAATTTTATATGATTACTGATTTGCGCATTTGATTGTACACAAGGAAAAAGGACTGTACAAAGCCCAGCGAGCTCAATACAAAATCTGTGGTTTACAAACTTAAAACAGATTATCAATCAAATAAGCAATTTAGATCTTTTTGCCCACTCATTGATAGAAAGGCAAGTCACGATAATAGGTATTGCTTATGTTTTTTGTTCGCGCTAAAAATAAAGTATCAAAAGACCATTAAAACGATTCCTTTTAGATCTTTTGTGAGCACTACACTAACCTTCAATCTCAATAAAATGGCTAACGACTCATCCTAGCGCTTTTAATGCTAACTAGATAGGAGATTATAACAAACGTTTTGTTGTTTTATCACATTTTTAAAATAAATTTTATATTCATAAAACCAAAAAATGTTACTCAGCTAACAACAATAAAACAAATTAAACAGATGAAAAATTTCATATTTTATTTTTTCTAAACTAGACAGACTACATTGTATGAGAAATTAGATAGTAATGTTGATACTGAAAGCTGAGATTAATAATGATCAATTAAGTAAATCATTGCTAAAGAATTCGCAGACATAAACGATAACTCTACACCCACACCAATAAGAAAATAACAAGATATATTTGATACTGTATGAAGTATTTCCAGTGTTATAAGCGTGATACGCCCTTACTGAATTAATACTGTGGGTATATTCTTATATATACTTAATGATTAAACGAACTTCAGGTAAGTAAGGTGAGGGTGTTATTACTACTAGTAAAAAAAAAAATCTACACAAATCTCGAGGACGAGGCGCGAAATATAACTATATACAAAGTTTGTACTTGTCTAATATGGCAGAAAAGTCTATTGGCAGATGAGAGAAAAACTTCATATTTGTAGATCTTTAAATTAATACCGATAATCTTAATTAAAAAAGGTTTAATTAACAAACTTAACTTGACAAGTCCTATGGTTTAATTGGGATTAAGAATGCATTCAGCTTTTAAGTGGATTGAAACAAGTCTTCATACATATTTTCGGCGTTCCTGTATTAAATATTAACTTATATCTAAACAGGCGATCTAGATTACATTAAATGCTTTTAAAATGTGTCATTCATTATAATTTTTTTTATAAAATAAGGGGGCAAACGAGCAAACGGGCTACCTGATGGAAAGCAACTACCGCCGCCCATAGACACTCGCAACATTAGGGTTGCATGTGCGTTGCCGGCCCATTGAGAGAGAATACGCTCTCTTCTTGAAGGTTTGTAGGTCGTAGCGGTCCGGAAATACTGCTGGTGATAGTTCATTCTCCGTTTTAACACAATTTACGGCATCTGCATTCTATAGTTGTCAAAAAAATGCTTATTCTAATAAATGCTAACTCAGATAATGATTTGGATAATACATCATACAAATTCAGAGTATAGTCGAATCTAAAATCCGACATCACTGGCGGCCGAGTGTAAACAAATAGGAGAGTTAATGTGTCGGAAGCAGTAGCATGGCGAATGGGTTGTCCAAAACATGGCGGGTCGTCGACCGCCGTGACGTCATGGACGGCATAATGACAAATGGCACCAGCCACGGGATAAAAATTAGCGGATGCTTATCTTGTTGTACGTTGCCGCAATGGTTTGTCACACGGCTGTTACTAGAATTTCGTAATCTGTGCATCGGCAGGCTCTACATAATCGGCGATCGACGATCGTGTGATCGATTATATTCGGCCGATAAGCAAGTATCCATACAAACGCGTAGTACTTAGTCAACGAGTTGATTAAAAGCGATCATAGACTATGATCGGCAAGTAAAGCCAAGTATGCCCTTCTGACTACACAATCTTGCTCGCGTGTCATCGTTTTTAAGAGCGTCATTAGCCTAATGGGTAAGAGACCTTTGATTCGCATTCGAGAGGGTGCAGGTTCAAACCCCGGTGGAGACGTGTACCAATGATACATTTTCCGATCTTAAGTACATAATACGGATGCTCGGCATGCATGGGCAGGCTCAACCGTAGTGATACCACGGCCTCACAGAAAACTGGCGTGAAACGGCGTTGGGCTGTGTTTAGTTCAGTGAGTGAGTTTACCGGTGGCACAACTTCCCTAATCCCCCTATCCCCCTATTCGCTACTCTCTCATAAAAACCGGCAAAGCAGTTGCGATTCTTCAGATGTCGCGAGTCTATGGGCGACGGCAGTTGATTTCCATCAGGTAACCCGTCTGCTCGCTTGCCCCCTAAATATCATAATAAATCTCCAGTAATCGTCGATACTAAAGAGTAGTCATTGATATTGTGAGAATTTAAAAAAATTAACCGTCTTGTTCATAAAAATATTTAAGCAGTGTTTAACTAATCAAGGTTGGCTGTCCCTTTCCGTCGTGTGACATTTTCAATATTCCAGAAAGGGACAGCTATTAGTTAAACAATTTTTAAATATTTTTATGGATAAGGGGATGGTATGTGGTAATCTCTAGATATTGTCATCAAAATCAAAATCAAAATCAAAATCAAAATCTTTCAAAATCAAAGTGACTATCTGTCAATGGTGAAACAGGCCCTTAGTCACCGATTACTTTTGTTACTGATGTACTACTGAATTCCGCCTTTTGAATAGCTTGAAGCCTTGGACAGAGAAATATGTAATAAGCTTTGTTTTAGACTATTAACTTATACATCTCTTGTTTTGATGATATCTATCGCCTCGGAGAAGTTGCTTTTTTAACCGACTTCCAAAAGAAGAGGTTTCTCAATTCGACCGTTTATATGTTCTTTTTTACCTTCCTTAACATTTTCTCAGGAGAACAGCGTCAGTTAAGAAGCAGTTCAACTAGCGAGGTTTTTGTAGTTTTTCTTCAGCTGACTAGTCATTAATTAGTGTACCTGATCTTATCTTGAACTATAAAAATAGCAGAGCGTACAGTGTGCATATTTTCTAAACGTCTATATTCTTTACTAGTTGATTTCGTTGCGCGAAAATTTGTAAACCACGGGAACCGTACATTTTCACGGAATAAAAAGTATCCTGTGTATTGCTTATTCTCAATAGCTATTAAATAAAAAAATATTTATTCGAATCCGAGTCCAAATCTGAGAGAAACCAGTAGTTTCGGAGATTAGCGCGTACAAAGAGACAGCTTTTTTTGTCGATTTGTGTTCTATTACTGTTCCAAAGGTTTTACTTTTCAAGCTCATACACCAAAATATTTAGCAGAAAAAACTCTATTTAGTAGTTTGTTTATTTAAGAAGTAGGTGTCACCTCCGTATATCACACTTCTACATTTTTCGCGTGACAGTCGCGAGGCACCTCGCTAAATAGTTGATGACGTCACGGAATGTTTTAGATTCGCGATATCGAAGCCCTAGATTTAAGTATGCCATGATCAGATTTTTATTTGGGTCGACTTTTCGCGCGTTTATCTTTGATAACTACATTTCTTAATCTTAATCTAAATACTGGTCAAGGTTTAAATCGAATCTAGAAACTGTATGATTGTTAAACTTTTTAAAGCCTATGGAGGTTTACTAAACTTTATTACCTTTGCTAACCTTTACTAAATTTTGTTTCTCGGACATATTGTTAATTCTTTAATACGAAAAGCGATTCACGTTTCACGTTTCTTTGCTTAATCTTACATAGGTACTTTAAATTTTTTTAAGAAAGTTATTCGGTAAAATTTAATTAATTTAATCTTTTTCATCGCCTAGTAATAAAATTTCAGGTCAGACGCGTACAGACGTAGATTTTACCCTTGGCAAGGGTATGAGGCCGTAGTTCTGTGAGGTTGACGAACTGCGTGCATTAGCGAATCGCGGGTTCATTGCGAGGCCGCTTACAAGGATTTATCTCAATTCAATATTTGCTTATGTCTGTCTGTCTCTTTTTTATTATCTTTCTCTTTCTTTACTGACCTAAGACATTAATTAATTTAATAGCTACTACTACTACTACTATAGCACTATTTCAGTGGCGTACGCCAAAAGTATAGCAGTATCAACAGCAACATTTTTGTTATTAAATACAAACTTTTGAAAAAAAAAACATTTTGATAAAAATGGTGCTTAATAAAATCTTTTAAGTTATTTAAAAAGCAAAAAATGTTGAACTTAGATATGCTAAGCGAGCGAGACCATGTTTCCAGCCAAAATAATTATTATTATTTTAAATTGTAAAAATAATAACTCTTATTACAATATTACATAAAATACTGATAAACAAATTAAATTTCAAACACTTTTCCCACTTTATATTTTGATATAATCAAAAAATATCCTGGTTCTTGCTGCTAGAGCTATTCATTAGTCCATGGAACATTTTGCCCTATAATAGACCAATTCTCTATCTATAGTCTATACCTACCGCTCTAAACACACCCTTTTGCCTATTCTCTATTATTGTCGTTGTAATAGGTTTCTATTATAACAGCCCTTTTCTATAGCCCTTTACCTAGTTAAAGGGTTGGTACTTCTTACTTAGGCCGCTTTTTACAAAACTTAATTTATATAATGACTATTTTTTTATTGCAAATGTTTGTAACAGGAAATGCCTGGTGTCTTAAAATACAATCGGGTCACTGCTTAGTTTAGATTCCAGTCTCCCCACAAAGTCTGAACTATTTATTATTGTAATGATATAAGTGTAGCTCTGTTAATATTGTGGTGAGAAAAAATAAATTTATTATTACCTACTTAAATAACTAATAACGGTTTAATAGCGCAACAAATCTATACTAATAATATAAAGCTCAAGAGTTTGTTTGTTTGAACACGCTTATCTCAGAAAGTAGGTACTAGCCGGAATTGAAAAATTGTTTTTATGTTGGTTAGTATATTTATCGAGAAAGGCTTTATAATATAACAACGTGCTAAGACCAATAGAAGCCAAGCAGTAATGAAAAAACGTAGTAAAAACGGAATAATTTACAAAGTTCTACGCGGACGTAGTCTCGGGCAATAACTAGTTCAATTATAATAATAATATTAATCTGTATACTTGATCGGTCAATACTCAATACTCTATTCGCTTACTTTAAATAAGTACCATCATATTTTGTCCGTCTTTTCTGATCCCTAGGTTTCTATGTAACATCATAAGTCAGGTGGTTATTAGATTATAATACTGAAACAAAGTTAACAACGGAATGCAATCTTATAAAATACAAAGTTACGTAACGCTCGCCAAGTTAGATACAAGCGAGGAGAGATGTTTTATATAAATTAGGCGATGGTGTTATCGGGTGTACCGCCTCTACAATCTACATAGCGCCGCGCACCGACTCGACTTTCTGTGCCACGGGCCCACGGGCCACGGCTGCGCGCGCGGGGCGCGGCGGGGCGGGGCGCCGTGACGTCACGCTCGACCGTGGCAGTGAGTAGTGAGAGCGGTCGCGTCGGTTGTTCGCTCGCTGCATGTACCTCGTTGACGACGGTCGCGCCCGCGTATCGCGCTTATTTCTTCTCAAATTAGACGCGTTTGCTCGATTTTTACAACGAATACAACCGCAAACTCGTGACTTATATTATTATTTTACTGTGCTGTGACTCGTGATCCGTTCGAAACGATCGTCCTATTGGAATAGCGCCGGTCGCCGGCAAGATACGATTCGTTTCGGTCTCTACTTGTGCCTTGTGGATGTTGACTAGTGGATACCGAGTGAGTGCGAGTTGTGTCGTCGTGGAGCGGAGGATGTCAGTCAGCAGCGAGGGATTCGAATGCGTGTGACGGCCTCGTCGACATGAGACGCCGCTGGTCTAATAACGGAGGTTTCCCGCTGCGAATGCTCGAAGAGAGCTCCTCGGAAGTGACTTCCTCCTCGGCCCTGGGTATACCGGCGGCTATGGTTATGTCGCCGGAATCTCTGGCTTCGCCCGAGTACGGCGGGCTCGAACTTTGGAGTTATGACGACAGCATGCCGTACAACACGGCCCAGTCGCTCCTCAGCAACACATGCACCATCCAGCAGCTGCAGCCGCCGGCTCAGACTCTGCCCTCCATGCCCCTCCCCATGCCGCCGACCACACCGAAATCGGAAAACGAGTCTATATCGTCAGGTAAGCTTTAGAAATTCATTATTCAAACGCTCCGGCCCCGTCACCTCGTTTTTGTTCGATCACGTTTTTAAATGACATCAGACGGCGATAGTTCTGCTACAGTAATGGTAAAAAAAATATTCTCGTTATTTTATAAGATACTCGGCAACTTATCTAGATTTATTCAACAATGACATTGGACTTGTTTAACTCGAGTCTTGAACACATAAAATTGCGTCTAGCAATATTTTCGTACTAAGAAACACTCATCACTGTTTTTAAGTGGTTTCGTTTGACGCAGCCTGGTGAGGTTGGCTTTTTGTGAGACCACCGGCCTCTGTGTGAATTGCTTATCAATTTCATTCCATAAAAATCACATTACAATCTCTAGGGAGTAAAGAGTCAAAAATGCAATATGGAATGCCTTTTAAAACCATATGCCTGAGTATTATTGAAATAGCTGTACGTTCTATTTGTTGAGTGTTGTTAGAATCGATTTTCTTGTAGGTAATTTACGAGCAATTTTGGCGGCAATCGATGATTTTGTGACCGCGGTGCGCTGTCAACGACCTTTGGCACCGATACCTTGACCGCACGAAGTCTTCCCTATAGATCTTAATGTTTTGTTTACATTCCTCTAACAGTTACATAAAAAAAATTAACCTACAAACTGCAGATCGTAAAGAATAAAATTTACATTGCAAATTCAAAAGATTAAGATAATATGACGCCATATTCCACCATTACAAGAAGTGTGCAGTGAGTCATCCCCGTGGGCGACAAGGCTTCGTAATTAACACCATGGTCTCAAATGCCGATGATATAGCTTGAAGGTAGAGTTTATGACTCTACAAAACTACCTACAAATCGAGATTGACAACTGTTGTCAATCGTTTTACATGCATTTGTCTTAGCCCAAGTCAGCAAAGGCCAAAGACTGATAAGCAAAAAAAAAATCTTTCTTTTCTTTCGGACAAGTCTCGATAAATAACAATACAACATTAATTAGGTATTTGCACAGTTGCAATATAAAGCTGTGTATAAAATACACTACGAAATCTTTGTTTTACAAAAAACAAAAGACCGCATTATTTTCCATTTCATAACCATTATGCGAAAAGCCTGTATTGCCGCATAATAGAATCGTGGTTTTAAAAAAAAGCTCCTATGGCAAAAATATTAATATCTGTAGTCTTTATTTAAAGTCGTGTGACGTTTTCAATAATTATTCCAGAAAGGGACAGCGAACCTCGATAAGTTAAAAATTTTATATATATAAGGGGTAGGTTTTTAAATATATAGTAACTAAACATTAAACTATTAAAAAAAAAAAGAAACAAACAAACTTTATCAAAGAATTTTGATAAAGTTTGTTTGAAAATACTTCATAACGCGAACAAAGCCTTTGGCAAAAGCTAGTTTACCATATATAAGTCCCTAAATATCCGCCGCGACTTACATCATAATTTGTCCTATTTCCGTAGCGTCATAGGTTTTTTGCCGCTTCCATAAGGTCATTTACAAAGTATTTTATATTTAGATACGTTGAACTATTCTTAGTAAACAAAACGCCTATGTTTGCTGACCGGCGTGAGTATGTAACTATGAGTAATACCTACTTATCTACGCCACAAGGTTGTAGCGGAAAATTTGAATAAAGATCACGAAAATGGCGCGTAAACATTATCGATAATACTTTTTAAATATTCCAAACGGCCATAGACACTATATTATTTTCCTCTACCATATATTTTTGAGGTTGTGGATGTGTTAAAAAAAGAAGCAAACACACGATTGACCTCGCATGTTTTTCCTATGGAAGAATTAGGTGAAAAGATGATCGGGAAAAAAGTATCTATGCTCTTCGCCGGGACAGAATCCTTACCACATGTCAGCAAAAGTAATTTGGGCGTGAAAAGGACAGGCAAACATAGGACACACTTCGCATTTTTAATATTAGTATGGAAGTGTATCCACTATCCAGGATATAGAGGGGAATCTATTAATCAGGTAGGTGTCACTGTCACCAGTATATCGTATGGAGTCAGGTAGTGTAGTGTAACGTTACTAATCTATACTGCATGGCGTCGACAGAGGATGTGTGAGGGCGGCACCCTCTGGAGCACTTATCATGCTCGTGTTACAATAAAATTTTATTTCTATTCTCGAAACATAAACTTGTATCAAAGAAAACTAAAAGACGCCCCACAACTGCCAAATTTTGTTTATCACGTAATTTTTTCGATACTGACTACTTATTTCTATTCCCTAGTGGAAATAACCCAAGTTCTTCAAATCTAGTCAATGATCGGGCAGTAGTAAGCATCGTCTCAGTCAAGTATCAAGCACTAAGCAGATACTGAGTATTAAGCTGTCAATTTCATAGTCACCAAGTTTTATTTTATGTCTAGTAAAACTGGCCACTTGATAGTGCAATAGACACTTCCTACCTTAGTTCAGCTGAACATGCCAGTTACTGACCAGAAGCTCAGTTTTGCATCCTACGTCATTTTCCGTCCCTCAAAGAAATATAATCTGCATACTAATGGCCTAAACTAACTTTGCTGCCCGCTTCAAATACAAGAGTCAGGCCATAATTAAAAAACATAAGTGGACGAAGCGAATAACTGACATTTTTATTACCTTCGAGAAACTAAATACTCAAATTGTTTTTAATAAAATTTTGATAAATCTTGTAATTTAGCGATTTCATTGTTTACTGTGTCTAACCAGCTATAAATTAAATCCACACTATTTTAATCCATTTTTTCCGGTCCTAAAGAGTCCATTTACACAATTATCAGTTTTTAAAATATGAGTTACCCGCTTCTTATGAATTCATCTGATCTGATTATTATCTAGGTAGCACATTTTATGCATACAATAGCACTGGTTATTTACGTTCGACAACAGCGTGATGCTATTGCAAATTGAACAAAATGTGTTACCCAGCCAGTGTTCATGGATGACATCACTTTGATTCAGTTCAATAAAATGATTGCGAGCGTCGCAAATCGTTTTCTGATGTTTTAATTCCGCGCCATCTTGTTGAACGGTCTATTAAAGATTTTAAAATGGCTCCGAATTGAGCGTCCGTTTGCTACAGATTGTGCACGATTTCAGAGCCGGCTTCAGTCCAGTTAGACCGGTTTAGAGGCTTTAGATCCTGACTTCTCATTAAACATAAATGTGCAACAAAAAATGTAACTGTCCCAGTTCTGGCCGACACTGAAGTCTTTCGGGTATTTTATAAAGCTTTGCGCCTACAATGTCGGGGCGCAGCGGTGCATTTTTCATACAAGTTTACAAGTTTAATGGTCCTTCGCCCATGGCCTACGAAAAAGAAAAAACTACGAAAGTTGTTTTTTTCGAACTGTCATCTAATATCAGCCTGTTACCGCTAAAGGCCACCTAAATATTGAAAGTATATTGAAATCGTGTGTCTCGTGGAACATATTGTTGACGGCGTTCCCTGTTAATATAGTATGAAAAATGCGGCCACCGCGATTCGTTTCCTCACAATGAGCGCGAATTTTAAGTGCGGCATACGTCCGGTCCGTGAGTGGTGACCGGTGTAAACTATTTTACAAGTTACAGCATTTTCACGGAATATTGTACCAAATGATGCTTGCAACATTAATGGATCCCTAATGTAAGATCTAATTAAGACTTTATTAGATAAAAAACTTAGTTCGTACCTAAATTCGTAAAATAATTTAAAGCGACTTTACATTGTAAAAACGTTACAAAAGTTACAAAAGTACGTTTATATTCAATTTTGAAAAAAATGAGCATGCATAATGAACCTCTTCTCTGTCTCGCATGATCACAATCACCGCAGGTTCTTTCTTTACATATAAATAATTAATAGAAACGAAAAGAAACAGAAAAAGTATCCACCGAGTAATCACCACTTTCTTCTAAAGTTTCACAGCGCTCTATAGATTTATTGTTTCATTGTCTTCCATTTCTTAACTAGTTTGCACACGCGATTGCTATTGTTGCCTGAGATAAAAAATATACAGCTTAAATCTGACGGTAGAATCTAGAACCACCTCAGATTGCCTTAGTAGGAACTTTAACAAGTCTGATTTTTTTACAGTAATTTTTCGTTTAACATCATTGGTTAAAAGTTTTAGATGTAAGATTACTAACGCGGGATACACGAGGCTAGGTTAGCAAGCTAGTTCTCTTTAGTTTTCAGGCTTGTTGACGCTATCCTCATTTATCCTTTAGTTAGTCAAAAAACTTAGAAAATGGAACAGGAATCTTTTTAATGATATAAACATTATGTCAACAAAAAAATGGTCGGTAATACGAAATAATAACAATAATAATAATAATAATGTTTTTATTATTTACATCCTGTCACTGACCGTTATTTCGTGAGAAGAAGTAATTATCCTCTTAAACTAGTTGTCCTTTATGTACTAGCTACTAGCATTTACCCGCGGCTGAACCCGTGCGGAAATAATTTATTCCACATTTAATATAAAATCAAAATTCGTCTATAGCAATCTCGGATAATGTAGCTTTTTGAATTTTTGAAGTAGTAGCTTTGAAGATTTCCCTGCTTAAAAAACCAATCTCTTCATGACATTAGTATTATAGATTGATTGTGTGGTCAACTGGTCAGTGACCACTGGTCAGGTTAATAAGGTATAAATAGAAACTTGAGAGTGACATACTTTATTAAGTTAAGTATAATGGGGAAAATTGAGAGAGAATCAATTGACCGACTTACGCCATTTGGTCGGAAAAGTTTGACATAACCCGACCAAAATACTCAGATCTACGATCTGTATCTGTTTCAACTTCTCTGATTGTACACTAAGAAATGAGAATGCATTAAAAGCAACCTAATGCACATTCGTTTGCCTCTTATGTCTAGATCTTATTTATTAAATTGCAATGATTCATTCCACGGAAATTAAGCAAGATTCCATAGGTATTTCTTGCCCTGAATTCCAGTATTATAAGTCTAGTTCTAATTTCTCTAACGACAGACCTGTAAAGCTCTGGCAGATGGTAGTTTGGAATGGCGCAGTTAAGGCAATGGTTTTATTGTACTGTAAAATGGCCTGTTTTATCCTTCCTAATTAACTTAAGGACAGTTTTAATTGTTGTAATTTAGGCGGCCATAGCTGGGAAGAAGGTAAACTTCGGTAACTACCTTTAGCGATTACGACATCAAAGTAAAAATAATGTTACATCTTAATTCTTTTTTAACGATGTTAAATTTTATGTCAAACATGATCGCAAGTGGTCGCCAGTTGTCACTTACGACCTAAACTAAATACTGCATGTCTACTTCTAAGACCGATTGTCCACAAACACCGTCAATCGATAACGAGATTATTTCAGCCCGATAAAATGAACTTTATTACATAGACTACAGTATCATTTTCCTCTACACCTTTGATCGGCGACGACATTGACGATTGAGTAGATAGATAATAAAGTTGCCTTTTATCGCGCCAAAATAATCACTTTCTCGGTTGACGGTGGTGGTGGATAAACGGCGTAAGGGTTATAGACAAGGAAAGAACACCTGTATGTTACACATCATATTTCAGGTAGGAGATATATATAGGAGGTATTTAGTGCTTTAGCCTAATCTAGGTGGTAACTGGTAGCGGTATTAACCCTCTGTCCACAAAATAGATTTTTATAGAAACCGCAGCTTGTATATTTTTAGTTTGTTGACAACAACAAAGTGACAACAGAACACTTTATTGTCAATCGCGATTTGACAATTTTTTTGACAAAGGGCTAATGAGTGCTAGTTACCACCAAAATTGAAATAAAGCAGCAAAAACTGATCGGACGCGACTTACGGACGTGACTGACAGCCGCGATCTAGATAATAATTGTACGGCGGACGTTTTTGTAAAGGCTGTCAACCGCGTCCGATCAGTTTAGTTTTCAGCTTTAGGTTTTGGTTGCAGTAACCATGACAACCGTTCAAACTAGGTTTTCAACACTTAGCTCCCCGTCGCTTTGATGTTATTAATGTCATTTAAACGACTTAACGTGGATAAACGCCAGCCCGCATTGCATTAATAAAACTTTAAGTCACAAGAATTAAAACTATCAGAGATAAGCGGTTGGCAACTCGCATGCGGGTGTTGAAGTGAATTATTACGTCATAACGCATAAAATGATTGATTTAGGCTCGAACTTGATAAGAGTGTGAAAATCGCCGTCGATATGAGTGCGTCTCCTTACGTTTTTTTTACTAGTTACTGCCCGCGACTACGTCTTCGTGGAGATTTATAAATTATCCCGTTTTTTAAACTTTTTTTTACTGTTCGGTTCCTATTAGTCGTAGCGTGATGTTATATAGCCTAAAGCATTCCTTGATAAATTGGCTAACACAAAAATATATTTTTAATTCCACCCTACTGGGTGGAGTTTCTGAGATAAACGCACTTCAAACAAACTCTTCAGCTTTATATTATTCGTGTGGATATAGATTGAATGATGTAATTTTGTACTAAGTTATGATGATATGATTTGAAATTACGAACTAAGCTAAAAATTAGTCTTGTCAAGTACTCAAATATTCAACATTCTTTTAACCTTCAAGAAGAGAGCGTATTCCATTTTAAAAGGCCGACAACACGCAACTCTATTGATATTGCGACAGTCCAGGCAACGGTTTCCATCAGGGGACGTTGCTTACCCTTTAATTCCATTAAAAAGTATGGACGTCATGCCAAGCGTAATTAGTGCCCGTTTTACTCAGTTTGCCACCTAATTTAAAAAAAAAAGTAGCAATGTCTATGTGGCTTTACTCCCTCAGTACTCCCCTTTGCTACCTAGTTAAAAAAAGTACCAATGCCTAGATGGCCAGCTTGTTCAGTACTCCCGCCCCGAGCCCCACCTGAGGTGAACGGAACGGCGGGGGCGCCAAGGTCACTGCGGTTTTTTGACACGTACACAAATACACCGCTGATTGATGTGCTATTAAATCTAGATTAACACCGCCCTTGATGTGCATTTTGTGGGAATGTGAGCTTTATTTAGTGGGTTGTAAGGGTTATGCCTGTTAAACTAAACTGGTTTAACGCTTTACTGATTTGGATGATGTTTTGTACCTAGTACCTATGTAGAGTTCTTTAAAAGGATACATTCGGGCCTTGATTCTCGGCATAGACTTAGTTGACAAGATAGGAGGACAAGGAAGAAGTAACATATAGGCTACTTTTGGTTTTGAATAAATATTCCGTTTCTTTGAAAAAATCTAATTTTTTACCAATTTACGTATTCCACGCGAATTTGCGGACAAAAACTAGTAATTTATAATGTAAAAGGGAACAACAAAAAAAACTAAACAAAGTGACTGTGATCAAAGTTCCATACAAATTAAAATATTTTGTATGTACTTAAAACATTTTCCTATTTATAAATATAATATTAGTAAGAACGGTAAGGGTTACCATGCAACATATTTTTTCTAGAACCACCGCAAATCTACATTAGTTCACCGACAATCAAAGGGTTACAAGTAAACCGACCAAATTAAAATGTCTAGCCATAACTCATTAAAGTTCGTGTAACAAGCGCCCGGAAATCATTTGTGTTATGTAGGTAGTAGTTAATTAAAATTTTTCGCCGCAGTAGGGTTATAGACCTCGCCGAAGGGCGTTCTATTATTCGTATGAAATTCGAAACTGAATCGCCGGAACTGTATTGATTTTTAACAGGTACTACCACATTATGTGAAGACCATTGAATGTTCTATGCTATCGAATACAAGTATGGTTATAGTTAGAGTCATATGAATTAAAAAAAAGAAAATCCTTACTAACAGCCAGCAACTTATCCGGAAGTGTTTTGACCGCCCTAGGATAACCATCAAGCTTTTCCAATTCAATATACTAGAGGTCGCCTTGTGGTCGACATTTGATCATATTTCTTAATTCAATCAAAATAAAAAATGTACATAAGAGTATTTCGTGTATGATTATTGTTTCATGTCAAAATATTGCATATTTTTAATTCATTAAAAATATGCAAGATGAAAGCATATTTTAAAATCATATTGGTATTCCACGCTCCTCCTGTATATCAACTATGACTGGGAGAAATTTCTTGCTTTTACATCTATGCGTCTTTCGTAAAAAGGGGTACGAAGTTTTCCGCTAGCGTATTAATATATAGATTATTAATACCGCATGAGAAGACACGATTTTAGCGCCCCCTGTTTAATTAGCAATTATTCATCTCCAGGTGGAAACCTCATTTTTGCTGACATTTTTATTTTCTGTATTTCATGAAATTCAATGTAATGGTCAACATTTTTCTACGGAAGTGTGCCACCACTTTCCAGTCTTTCATCTCCCATTCAAAAAGGTTCGAAAAACATCTGCGTCGTAAAAATAGAGACATCGCATGCGTAATTGACAAATGTTATATGCCGACGTATAGTGATGATTGATGATGCCTTAATCAGGGGTCAATGACCCGTCACATGACTTCATCTCCTGCAAATATCTTAGAACAATAAGCAATATGTTGCTTCACAATTTTATTTTATAATAGTTCCGGTCGGGAATTGTGTTCGGGAGCTACCGTTTTACTAGGTTAAAATAGATTTATCCCAGTAAAATAGTAGTAAGGCCATCCAGGGTAAGAATCCATATTCTTACCCTGGAATTAATCTAGGACTAAAATTCATAGAAATTGATAACGCAGTTCCATTAAGCGCTATGGCCTAAAAAGTAAACAGTAAGAAGCAGACACATTTTGGCATTATCATAATAAAATTTAAATAAAGGATGCATGTTTTTATTACAGATTTTTCAACCGAAAAAAAAACAGGTATGTTTAGGAAGTCAAAAACTTTTCGAGTTAAACAAAGTGATTCATGTTTTACCGCTATTTTTCGCGAACCGCCAAATGTCAATTCCGAGTAAATGTCAAAACGTCAATTGGCTTAAATGGCCGTTGGTCTAAATGGCCAAATCTCAACTAATATTTAGCACAATAAACGACAGCTGCGCCATACTCTACTCATTTTACTCACAAAGGCGCGATTTGCCAACCCTTTCCCGGTCTAATGGTGAGCAGTTCGCCCCATCGTTATTTCTAACGCCACACGCTCGAAATTAAGATTTGAATAACATTCGCAACAATTGATCGGACTCGGCCGCCCAATTCGTCGTATTGTCATTCAAAAAGTTTTTGTACCAATCATTAATAAACAGTTTTTTTTTAAGAAGACGTTGTAAAGAATTCACATTAAGTTTTCAAATGCAAAGCACGCAACTGAATTATAATTTTTAATGCGAGTCAGGATATAACTGTAAAGTTAAATAAGTTTTGATAAAAATACCGAAAAATTAAAAACAATAAAAATGTAATCAAAATACGAGTAAACCTTATCTCTAAAGTCTAAATTGGAAAGGACCGGTTTCAGAAACACGTTGTATTTTGTATTTAAATTGCTTAGAAATGTTGAATTAGATTGTTAAATATTAAATGGTTATTAAGTTTTCAGGGGTATTGTTATTGTAATGTAATTACACGATTTTAAAGATGTTAAAATTATATTAAATAACTTTATTTTTATATATTTATACCTAAAATTCAAAGTCAAAGTTATTTAAATTTTTTTGTTGTAAAGATTGTTGAAACGCCATGGAATGTTGTTTGTTTACACCGAAGTTCTAAGCTTATATCGTTGTTATAATACAAGGATATATCGTGAAAAATATTAAATCACTGAACTGTATTTAATTGATCTGTTATGTCTGGTTTACACGTATTAAGTAGATAAGTAGGTAACAAAATTTTAACTAAATCATTCACTTCTGTAAACACAAAATTTAGTAGCAAGTGGCAAGTTAAATGACTTAAAATTAAGTAAAAATTTAGTTTACTACTAATCTACTTAATACGTATAAACCAGACATTACACCTTTTGACTTATTTTATTGAGTAATGATTTAAATTTTCTTACCGTAGCTCGACACATTCGTACTGACGTATAAGAAACTTCTCTTCTAGAATCTCCAAATGTGTCTAAGCACTAATCTCGAGAAATGCTGAACCAATTTTTCTAATTCTTTTATTGTGTTTGTTAATGTCGTAGTAAGATTGTTACGGAGAGAAAATATTATCAACTATCTTTAGGTTCGATTGTTTATTTTCCAAGTGCCATCAGCCATCGCATCGTATTGCCTAAACTGATCTTGTTTGAATGAATAAGCATCATTAATTATTGATTAATAAAGTTACTCAACTCTTAAAAACATGTTTATTGTAACTCTCGTGATAGACTTTGATTAATTGTTGGTATTAATTTAATGTAAGGTATCGGAAGACAGGTTATGTTATTCTGACATTATAAAGAGCCTTAAAAATCTCCACATTCGACATGTGTTATTGAAATTTACAATTTAAATTCCAGTGACTCTTGTCACCGAGATATATATTACACAATAACCGAGATATATTTTGTCATGGTTATAGACGGTATAGCGTTTGGTATGAATCTAATAATGACGAATGAATAGAAGCACCATGATGGAACGTCATTACGGAACTTAAACTAACAGTAGAGTAGACGTACGTAGAGTAACAAAGAGTACGCCTTCAAATAAAGTATAAAGACAACTTCGATAAGGCTCTAGGCATACCGTCAAAGCGTTCGGCAAGACATTACGTCAACCTACCAATTTCAAAATCTCCTCTAAGTCGGGTCACTGTTAAAATTACGTTCTTATACTGTGCTGTTATTATTTCCATTGTGGTAACAGTTTATTTTGACTGCCGAAAACCGATAAAAATATTTTTTTATGAAGAAATCAGATTACTACCCAAAAAGATTCTTTCGCTTGCGTAGTCGGTCAAGAAATATGAATTTGAATTTGTCGACTAAAAAGTAAATCGGGCCGGTAAGTTTGTCTAGGAAGGCAGATGCGGATGTGCGGTTGAGTGCTCGTTGCGGTAGGCTGCGCTGACGCTTGTTATCTTACCCTTCTAAGCTCATTTTGTCACTAATCGTGGTACATGAGAAACGGGCAACATTATTTGATTCAAGATTTTCAACGGAGTTCTTAGCCGGTACGTTACGAATTACGTGTAAGGTTTTGTCTATTGTCCTCCACTTGTATTAGCGAGATGAGATGAATATAATCTTATTAGCAACGTTACCGAAAATGTACTGTAACACTAGAACTAGGCTATAAAAACTCTATCCAAGAACAAATAGGTACTAAACCGGCCCTGAGACGCTCATGATTATTTGTTGGTTAGGAAGCTATTTACCATAAAGTTTATGACGTCATAAAACTCATGGGCGATTTAAAAGCTGTTTTTTTGTTTTTATTAGTGCTTTGTACTCGGTTGTTGCATAGCTACACGTTTTATATGATCCATAAAAATACGCCTTGAGTGATGTCGTTTTGATAACAAAACGAGATTTTTCATATGAAATTACATAAACCCTGTATTTTTTAATATTATGTGCATTTAAGTAGTTATGTCAGCTTTTAAAGAATTAATGAACTAAAAGGCTGCATACTCAGTTACGATACCTATGAGTAAAAATGCATGGTTTATCTGGGACAAGACCTCTGATCAGATTCTAGCATATGCGCCTATTTACTAAATTTTAAACAATTTTGGCTAAGTTATCTGGTTTCCTACCAGGAAACAGTTGCAAAACTTAAGTCTATTGTTCGATAAAATCGCTAATAAGTACTTTGTACAATATTTGATCAAGTCATGAAATCTAATGAAGCTGTTGTACCCGACAGATCTTAGCTCTTTTCAACCTTATGGCCCGGTAAAAAAGTTGAAAAGTGATACAATTTACGAAGGCTGTACGATATTTTTACTAATGGTAGCTTTTATCTTTTTAATCATCTGTCTGAACAATAGTTGGCATTGACTCTTACATCCTGATTCGTTGATCTAAATCACAGCGGATACACAATACACGTAACGAACAGTATGCCGACTTTAAAGGAACTGAAAAAACTCAGCGCGGGTACGGCTTTGGTAACTTCGGCATGGCATACTGATGCCTCGAGGTGTGCTTACAGCAAGCACAGCTAAGCTAAACCTATTCATCTCAAAAACTCTATTGTGACGGAATCGACATTGTTTTGTTAGTTTTGTGCTTAATCGTCAAAACATCTATAATAAGCATATTTAGTGCTTATTAAAGATCTTAATAGTGTTGTACTATAGAATTAGAAATTATTTTTGTCGACAGTTTTAAACCTGGTTGTAAGTTATATTCAAACGAAGTAGATATTAAAAGCGAACATGATCATAATAAATGAAAAATGACGGATGTCCTATGCGTTTCATGTTCCTAAATAAATTATAATCGTCATTTTATCGCGTTATAAATAAAATTTAATGCACACGCTGTCGTAAAAATAAATTACAAAGGACGTTCAGTATAATTGATACAGAAACAACATTAAATGAAATAAAAATATTATTCTTTTAAATGTAAATAAGTGTTTATCCAATTTATTAAAATATTAACGTATCAGCTTTATACCTTGAACTAAATTTTAGGCGAACGCAGCTCAAAAAAATTAAGTCACCGTTGCGTCGATTCTGCAGAAATAACTACTGCTCTTGTTATGTAAATTTTTCTGACGATATAACTCCAGAACGCACGAACCGATTTCCACGGTTTTGCATTCTTTGGAAAGGTCTACGGGCTCCATGAGGTTTGTAGCAAAAAAACAGGAAAAATTGTAAGAGAACAGCTAGTCCTAATACAAAATTAAATGTACCTACCTAAAATATATCACAATGACGCATACGATCTTATCGACTTTCCCTTTTTATAAAATCCCAACACAAAGTATATTTGCAAACGAATATTTGTCTTCTACCCCCCACAACTTTCACTACCTACGGACC
>JAOTAV010000027.1:2677515-2717414 GCA_026546445.1 Cyclargus thomasi | reverse complement strand
GATTTCCACGGTTTTGCATTCTTTGGAAAGGTCTACGGGCTCCATGAGGTTTGTAGCAAAAAAACAGGAAAAATTTCAAGAGAACAGCTAGTCCTAATACAAAATTAAATGTACCTACCTAAAATAGATATCACAATGAAGCATACGATATTATCGACTGTCCCTTTTTATAAAATCCCAACACAAAGTATATTTGCAAACGAATATTTTTCTTCTACCCCCCACAACTTTCACTACCTACGGACCGATACAAACACAGATCATTGAAACTTATAATACAACTCTTTTTCTGTCGAGGGTTTAAAATAATGTTAATTGATCCTATAATGTTATTTTTGATGACAATTTGAATCTTAAATCTCGATATTATGTAGAATATTATACTGAAGTATAAAATATTATACACTGTACGCTCAAAAAACCTCAGATCGTCGGCGTGAAAGCTATTTCCATATTTTGGTGACACCACCAAATCGCTTATCCCAAAAAACATTTTTACAATCTGACATGTGTGACATATTTTGTGTATATCTTTTTTCGTGTTAAACAATGTATGATATTCATGAATTTGTTGGAAGGAGGTACGTGAAGCGAGGTGTATGCAGATCACGTACAAAGCCTCTCTCTTTTCCTAGTGACATAATTTAACAAACATCCTGGATAGGTAAAATTCTGTGGATGTTTCCTGTATGCTTTAATATTCAATACAGATCGAAATAAGTCGATGTAAAGAGAAAAAAAAAAGAAATATTCGTAGAAAAAAAAATTGCTTGTTCTATCTCTCTTCTTCTTAAGTAAGAAATTACTTACATTAGGCGCTTATTTTTTTAAAAGGTTTATTTCTGCATTTTTTTTTAATTTACTCATTTGGCGAAATCTTTGAGTAGTCAACTCATGGAAATTAAAAAATTGTATTTCTTTTATGTTCTCAAAGATAAGACTTAAGTAATTATTTTCAACGTTGTTAATGATCCAACTTCAAAGAAAACATTTTTTGTTGAAGAAATTGAGCAAAGCCAAAAAGAATAATTGAAGTTTTTTTCAAGTTATAACTAGCTTAAAGCATATAAATTGTAATGTTTTGAAATACATTTTACAATTAGTTACAAATTTTTTTTAGACTTTTCATCTGGCTTTGTATCAAATAAAATATATTTTGAAATAAAAAATATTTTTTCTGAATTCATTCAATTTATTATCACAACTTCAAAGGTTATCAGATGTTTAAAAATATTATGTTCTATATGTTTTTCAAAGCTTTCACTGAAACATTTTAAAATATTACTCAACGTAATGTCTCTATGATGTCTCGATTGAGATAAATTTTAGGAATATTAGCCAGATTCTTTGCTAAATTAGTGGAAATGGTCCTGTTAATAACTTAATTTATGATTTAACTGTAAAATATAGTATGCGAACTGAAAAAGCAGTAGTAAAATATATAACGCATTTGAATACAGGTTTAACAAAACATTTAGCGGTCGCGTGACTATACTGTACAGTGTACATACTGTACATATAGAGTTCATATACTTATATGTTACTATGTCGGTATGCAGTTGATAAACCGTGGCCTTGATTTGTGCATCGTATAGAGCACTGGCATGCTTATCGTATGTTGAACTAAGAGGTGTGGTAAATTCGGCGCAATACCTCATACGTGTTGTACATCTCAAATCGGACGGGTAATAGCTTTAAATACACATGACACACACATTCCCGCGCGCATGTGTGATACTTGATATACGAGGCAGTAGTCAAGGTCGACGAAGTCATTGTACGGACTGCGCACTAACACATACGAGCGTTGCATGCTCCTGTGTGCAGTGCATGAGCTATTGAAATAATCTTATCATATAGGTCACCTTACTATAGATTATAGCTTCACAGATTGCATACTAAACGTCGTTGGCGTTCAGTTTTATGATTTTAAAGTCGGTCTTTGAATACTTCGTTGAAGACTTATTGTTTGGCGTAGCTTTCCGTTGGATAATTGTAACTTAAGCCTGATTTACATTGACACAGTAGGGGCCAGCATTAGGATATAGTGATAATAAAAATTAGAATGCAAATAAAAAATGCATAAGTTTGTTTATTATTTTTTCCTAAGATTACTTTCTTTTAGGTTATTTACCTTCCTACCTACGTGTACAAGGAAACTAACCTACGTCATTGCACAAAAAACAATTTACGTAAGAACGTCTATTTGTCAGTAAATTCTATTTTCGTAAGGTGTTGGATATTTGCTCTATAAATAGGATCCTTAAGTCACATAATGGAAAACAGTTCAGCGTTATGTTACCTCGGAGTTACCGTCGTAGTCCTTATGTCGTCCACATAAGGTTCCGAACACTCTAAGATAGACCAACGAACTGATACTCAACGAATGTCATGGATACGATATTCTAGTTTCGAAAAAGATAAGGCTCCTTGATGAAATTAATAAACGTAAAGCGGGCTCTACATTTGCGCGGGCCTTGGATTCACGCTTTGTTTTCGCGATTATTTTTTACCAAAATGCCAGGAACCAGATGATGCATAGCCGTAAATGCTGTGACTCTGCTAATTAAATTTACAAAAATAATACACCTTCGACTCAATCGACGACCGATAATTGAAAACTCCAAAAATGCTACGATAGTTCGCTAATAATATGAGAATAAAACAAAAAAGTGCAAGCTTTTGGTCTGTCGCGTATTCTCGCTTTCGCAGTGATGTAAGGAACGCGACATTTGTCGCTGACACTTGCTTACATCGGGGTCGCAGACATGGTACTAAACCCGTTGAGGTGATCGCGACAATGACCCCCTTACTGTAACGAGGTCGTTTATGCAATAGCTGAGTGGTCGACCTAAATTGCTATTTGCATGGAGTGCGACCCTGGCTTGTGACGTCAGAGCAACGGGTGAAATAGATCTGTAGCTTTTACTCGCAGCTTCGCTTGCACTAAAAAGTATCATATTCCATTGATCAGTAACTCTCTAAAGAAACGACGGACGAGTATTTGAGAGCTCAAAACTCACAAGTAACTTCAGACAAGTGCGTAATTCGTCTCAGAATTCAGAAAAAAACGAAACGGATTTCACGTAAAGATTCTTGTTATTAGCAACTTATCCAGCTATTATAACAAAAGATCTCAGAATTCAGAAAAAAACAAAACGGATTTCACGTAAAGATTCTTGTTATTAGCAACTTATCCAGCTATTATAACAAAGAGCCGTTTCTTTTGTCGTCGATTGAGATTTGGTGATATCAGCTATCAGGTGAAGGTGATAATGTTATCAGGCGGGTTCAACGTTCGGGCCCACGTGCTGATAAGTTTCGGCTTACGCAACTTAGAAAGCTATGTGCTTCGGCGAAAGTGAAAATATATGATTAGAAAATACATTATTTTATTCTCTTAGAGGTAGAATTTATCAAAATTCTTTCTTACCCGATGCATACCTCATGAATCTAAAAATTCCAGCCCTATCCGACCAGTGGCTTAGGCTGTGCGTTTATAGATAACTATGTCAGTAATCTTTGAGTTTTGTATATTTATTATTTATATAATCTTTGTATAGGGGAATCTTTACGTGAAACTCGAAAACCCCGATTTGAAAAATGGAAACCCGGGTTTTTCGAGCTTTTCGGATTTGTTTCTTTTACCATACTTTATTACATCTATATATCGATAGCATCTAGCTTTAAAAAAACTTTATCTTTCAGAAATTCGTTAATAGGAGTTTAAATTTCTTTTTTTACAGTTTAAAGTTTCTTAAGTATTTTTTTATTTATTTATTTTTAAGTTACGTTTGCAGGTATCGTTTATTTGGTTTAATAATAATAGATAGTACTGTTTATTTTAAATTTAAAAAAATCGAAAAAGCTCGAAAAACCCGGGTACCCGGGTTTTATTTAGCAAAAACCTGAAAGCCCGGGTTTTGCAAATTGGGTTCAGATTTCAATGCCCTATTTTAGAACCTTACAAGTAAATCCTTAGTACTACCAAGTTACAATCTAAAAACTAGCTCAGAATGATGTTTTTCGCGTTTAAGTGTCGGCATTATTCCCATCCTGTTTTTCACACGAGCAAATATTTGGTTAACAAAGTGTAAAACCTTATTTATGTTTCATGTTCATGATACGTGCACTCTGCGTTTTAAAAGTTAATTTTGTTTTTCATGGCGGTGTGGAAAATAAAACGAGATGGATGCAGTGTATCTCTATTTATATATCTGGTCCGGTAAACACGCCTGGAAACCGGTCGGTCAGGAATTCTCGGGGTCCAGAAGATGCGATACAGACGCGATTCGAATCGCGCGTTTGATAGAAGTGCAGCATTATGGTCCATACTCCAAAACATGGATTAAGAGATACAAGGTTCTCTGCCAAAAGCGTTAACATAAATTCCTTTCAAAGACAATCCTCTCAAATTGAGAACTTTTTGTATTTACTCTTCCTAATCGTATGTTGAATTTCTTATTTTTACAAGCAATTGGGAATAATTTAAGGATTGCTTTAGGTAAATTTGTCGCTTGAATTGTAAGAAAATATTAGTAACGTTTAGACCATTGTTTGCTGTATCTGCGTTTCAGGTCGCGTTTTAATCGCACCGTCTGGACTGGCCCTAACTCCGGCAACAATGATCGCTAACGTGCTAACAACGCGTTTGTTTCAGCGCTCCATTTATAGTCCGAGATCTCGGGACGACTTGTATCGTTTTAAAAATGTATCCTTTAGTTTCTCGCTAAAGATTCGTCTAAGTTACATAATAATGAGCAAAAGGATATATTTTTATTGTTAAATTTTTTGTTTAAGTGCTTACGCACTGTGTCCGCAATATTTACGTTACTTGTATCGGTATAGTCTATTAGCCGTAAGTTGGTACAAAACTTCATATAAAATGTTGAAATGTCTGTGCAAACCCGTGCCAAGTTATTTTGATATGCTTTAGTTCTGTCAAGTACATTTAATTTACGCGTTTGTCCTCATCTCGATGTCGGATCGTTTACGCAGCGTTTTCAAAACGAATTTCTCGGCAAACCGCAAATAAATGATGGCGATGCACCGCAAACATCTTAATTGAAACCATTTATCTTTCGTACTTCCCAAACAAACAATTTTTTAAACGTTTGCCAAAGATCTATTTGTGTATCTTGCACTTTCAAGCTCGTAAAGATAATATAGATTATTGTTAGCTCTCAGAATAATCCATCGTATATCGTTCAAACGGGCTGGTCACCGAAAATATTGAAATTCGGCTAATATCCTATCGTTACTTGTCTCAATAAAAAATCTGTCAGTTTATCCTAACCATCTGTCAGTTTGTCTATACTTTCATATGTCTACTGACGCTACGCTAGCCCTGCTGGAGAATCGGGGTACCTAATTCATAGATTAATATGATCGACTCTAATTCGACAAAATTCGAATGCGGTAGTCGAACTACCCACATCCAATAACTGCGCGGTAAGTTTTCTAAACCAAATCGAACGGGGATCCCGAAGCATTGCGCTGGGTTATATTTCTTCAGACTGTCCGCTGGTCATTTATTTACATTCCGCATGTTTTATCCTCCCTACGTCATTTGGACGTGCATTGAAATTCAAAAACACCTGAATTTCAATAAACACGTATAAATCACGGAGACGTAGGAAATTCAGATTTTCGGGCTCCGTCGTGTGTATCTATTTAACATAATCGTTACGTGTCCAGAATAGAGTACTTTCGCGCTGTAAAGACTTCGATTGTGTTAAAATGCTAATTTAGTAGAATTGGTCCAGCGGCTTCGGACAAACTTTATCGATAGCCGAAGTTTTTTCCGAAGCGATACGACCTGCAAACTTTCAGGAAGATAGCGTATTCCTTTTTGGAAGCCTGGCAACGCACCTGCAACTCTTATAATGTTGCGAGTGCCTATGGGCGACGGTAAACTTTCCATCAGGTGCCAGGTTGCTAGGTTGTACGTAATTATATATAAAAAAAAACACAATCTAACATTAATACGACTCGGGCTCTACGATTTTGTGTTCACTAAAAATTCTACAAATTGCCGTCCACGACCACAGTGTCTGGTACACAAATAATATAATTCAATGTAATGGTTGTCAGGAGATAAATGATTGCGGGTGAGGGGAAAGTCTCGTCATTGCCATCCATCATTTTGACACACCGATTATTGCCCGCTCCCAAGGTCTAACAGAGGCGTAACACAAGATAAAAATGCCTAAACCACTAAAAGCTTGGATGACTAGCACGACTCTTTATCCATTCCGATTTTGAAATTATTCGAGATTAGTTTAGCGGCGGTTACATAAACGTCGTTTTTAATTGTCTAATTTTTTAAAAATGATTGACTACACAAATCAAGTGAATAGCAATGCGTTATCTAATTTAGATTTTTCGAGAATTTCTTCTTTTGAAACGACATATTCGTACTCATTAACGTATTTAATAGACCTTGTTTAAGATCGGATTTTAACGTCGATGCCGAGAGAATGGTGGCCTTTAGCGTGGGCTGAGCCCATGACACACTTCAGGGGATCTTCTATAATTATTTCTGTCATATTCACCTTGATATAATTAAACTTTATGTCGTTTTCCTCCAAATGTAAACGACTTTTGAGCGTTCGCAAAACGTGGCAAGTGGCTTAATTTTATTCGGTTTGATTCTTAATTATTGTTCCTGTTTAGTAATTATACTAATTTAGTTCTCAAATCATTTGTAAATTTTTAAATGACCGCAAACCACAAATTGACGTTCTTGTGATCTAGCTATTAATATCAATTAAGTTGCTTACTAATACTTAAACTATGGTGGAATCGCCATAAGTAGCCACAAAACGTCAAAATTTGTGTGAAATTCGGCCAAGCTATTTTTATTCGACAATAACTAGTTGCTGTATAATTATACCAAGTGCCTTAATAACTGTTTACTGCATAGGTTTTAATTAAACCTTAAAAGCCTAACCTAACTCTAAACAGCCTTAATTTGATCAACGTTAAACCTCAATTTTCTTAACCGTCGTCAAAGTATTTAAATATTCATACGTGAACTGTCCATACATCGATATTTTTTATAGCTAGTCCAGTTTTTGCTCGTTATACCCGTGGTCACGCGCTCTGGTTGACAGCTTCCATGATTAACGATCACCGGGCTATCATTATCAGCTCCTATAATTACGTGACGTACGACTAATTTGCACGTTTCAACGTTAGATAGGGCCTTGATCTACCTGATGACTAGAATCTAGATTTTTAGTGTAGCTTAAAGATCTTCAAAGAAGCTTCAGGTGTTTCGAGTAAGTTTCAAACTAACTTATCGCGTTTATTGAGAAACCAAACTTTTAACTTTGTTTCTAAAGGTTTTTTTAAAGGACTTTATCTTTTCAATAACGTTGTTGGTTAACTTACTTACTTACAGGTCGAAGTACACGGCGCTATAGTAAACTTGATTAACTTAGTCTTGTAAATAAATCTTACTTAATTGTTACGTCAAATCTAAGTGGAACGTGACACGTACTTGAAAATCACTTGCTCATGACATAGTCAAATTCGACGAAAACAAAGGCGCTTTGTCGGCCGATAAGCATTCCATTATCTTGTCTGATAAGCGGCCGTTGACCCCGCGTTCCCGGATAGCTTGGCACAATAAACTACAAACAACATGATTTAATGTTGCTCGTTAGTTTGATATGACGCGACCGCGGTAAACCGTGACGCGGTTATGCTAGGCTCAACTGCAGAAGAGTCCGACGAAATTCAGCAATGTATGAGTTGACGCACGAAGTTCACACTCGCAAATTTTGTTTTCAAAAAAGTTCAAATTCATATCAGACACTGTGACTTTTTTTTTTATTAAGCAACAGTTTCCCAATTCAAATCCAAAAAATCAAGCATAATTGAAAGATTCCTTCTTTCAATTCTTTTAGTAGATTTTTATTCAGTACAAAAACCAAAGTTTCGCCAGCCGTTTATAATTCGGTATAAAACGTGACCTACTTTATTCTCCTTTGATGCTGACTTTGTCCTCATAAAATCAAATGGTAATGACCTATTAAACGATTAAAAACAACGCAGTATTTTCCTCAACAGAGTTGTAAACAATATGACATTATGTGGCGTCATTGTTGGCTTAGTTATTTGCACGGTTCTAAAGTATTTTTTTTTCAACTCTATGTCTTAAACACGTTCGTTGTTGGCCTGGTTTAGGTAGTCCACGGTTCCACAGTATTTTGTATTAAATTGATTTTCATGCTCGGTTTTCATTTTCAACAAAAACATACAAGCCTAGTTCTGAGATAATTCTACAACATACTACTAAAGCATTACTCTAGGTAAGGGTTTAGAGGATGGAAAATGTTATGGCCCGTTGTATGAAAACGGTTTGGTACAAAATCCTCTTAATTACGTATTTCGTTGTTGTATACAGTGTAATTTTATAAATAGCTGTACGATGTCATTTTCTAAAATTTCGGATAATGGAAAAACATCATAACTTCATGTGTATGAACTTTGTAGATCTCTGAAATGTTTAAGTAGCTCGTCATATCCAAGATATTGCGTCAAACGCGCCCGTATTCTCCGTAAACAGCGAACAAAGAGTCGTTGACCTAAATTTACTTAATTAGGCCCTTACGATAAACGTATACTTGACCGGGATCCGATCTGTTTCAAGAATTTCATATTCTGGTCGTAGTGCAACATTCAAGGCCTATGTCAGCGTAATCCAAAGGCTCTTGACACTCATGGGCATAGTATTTTACCTCTGACAAGGCCTAAACAAGCTGCTCCGTGCCCACTTCGTGGACCGTTTACTTTCTAATTTAATTAAATATATTTTCCTAAAACAATGTTGGATATAATTATTATACAATTAATAAAAACAAGAAATAAGAAGTCCTCTGTAGGGATAGTGTTATCCATTATTGTATTAAATAAAATTATCGTTCATCTTAACCGAATATGGTTTCGTAGTCTATGCAACTTTTAGGAAAAACCGATGTCCACGGTACATTTTTTTCTGATGAACGATAAGCTCAGGGGAAAATTTCTCGCGAATTTAACTTCTAGTAAGGAATGAAAATCATTCTATGATATAATTTTTTTTAGGTAATGTTCTTGACGTTTTAACATATTTATTAGAGGTTAAATTTACCCCGCTGGGCCATGTGCAAGCCTTAATACAGAATATTACACTCAACAAACTTATTTAAAACCTTTGAACACTCGAATGTTACATTCGGGACTTTCTTCGTAGTTTCGAGCAGTTAGAAGGCCAGACATAAACATTAGGGCATTAATTCTAATTATATCTCCCTCCCTTTCTATTTGTTCGCCCATTTCTATGTTTACACGGAGGCGAGGTAGCGTGGGCGTCCCGAATTAGGGAAAAGAGGGAGACAAAAAATGCGAACGTTTTTAAATACGAGGGGAGTGGAGTCAGTAGAGCATCTGTCAATATACTGGGAGGTATATCTATTGTTAACTACCACGCTTTCTAGTTTCTAGCGTGGCTACATTACTGCAGAAAAGGATTCACATTTTTTAAAGAGTAGTCTACGTGCTTTCTACCGCCCCGTGTACCTACGAAATTCGCTGCCTTCCTAAGAGGCTAGGACGCTGCCTCCCATAGGCATAGCCTACAACAGCTATTAATAAAGCCAGGCCATGCATCACTGAATGTGGTCGTTCTAAGAACTCAATCTCTTTGGATATCAGGTCATCTTAGTCACTTATGACTAAGCAAAAGGAAAGTGACACGAAAACTGACACAAAAGCTTGTGTTACACAACTTTATACAGAGTGTTCGAATCTTTAATTTGCTCTTATTTCTATAATAGCTTTTGTCCGCTTCGATCGGGTTTAGAAGTTATTTCATACACATCTTTACCCCTATTTAGTATTGTGTCCCCTTGGGGGTAGAATTTATCAAAATCCTTTCTTTACCTACGTCATAACATGACCAGTCCAGTGGTTTAGGCTGTGCGCAGATAGATAACTGTCAGCCAGTCAGTCAGTCACCTATGAGAATTCTATAACTATTTACAATGAGTATGGACGTATATTAAAAGCGGCACCTTTAAACAGAGTTTGCCTTATCTAACGTTAATGTAACTACTAAAGATAAGAAATAACGTAGATCAGTTATCTTTTTAAAATTTAGGTAATTTCCTGCGTGACGTAAAACTTTAAGGATGTAGAGTGTACCAAAAGCACCTAAATTTGTGGTACTTACTTACTCATTAATTTTTCCTCAGAATCTTAAAGTCTTATTACACTCTGTCGCGTTAACAACATAGATACCTAATGCTTTATATCAAGGTATGTTAAACCAAAGAACTAGTTCTCCGTAGGAAAGTGAGTAAACGTTTCTAGAACATTTTTTTCTAATTCATGCAAGTTTCCACAGTGTCGTGTTATGAAAATGGTTTTCCATCGCACGCGATTTCTATTTCAATCCGATTTTCCCGGCGAGAAACCGCTCCAGTTAGTTGCGACTTGCGTCCCACATCTCTGCTAGAAAGTATAGAAAGTAATATCTCCATCCGACCGATACGTTGATCACGTGTTTGTTTTTGCGCTACTGCAATTAGTTAATCTTTGACGTGTTTTCTTTTATGCGTAACTATTCTTCGCGCGTCTCATACTCTCTCCGTTCGAAATTTCGACGAACGGGAATTAATTTTTGTCGCTTCTGTTTTGAATTGATATTTGTGTTTTTTTTTCAGATGAATAGCAAAAGCGAGACCCTTACAGACACGTCATGTCTGTCGGTCCGTAATCCGGCTATTTCTTGTACCGACATTCATATTTACTTCTCTACTACTTTAGTTTTAGGTTTTTTCGTCCTTCAGTTACTCTGTGTTTTTAAATTTTAATATTATTTACCACTATCAGTAACCGATCTCTTTACACTTTCACATATCACTACGCGTGTAATCGGAATTTCGGGTGTATTTGATTAAACAATAACTTTCTCGACCACTTCGCAGGCAGAACACGTCGACTAGTGAAAGTTGCCCAAAATATTGCACAAGCATAGCACATTTCGACTGGCGAAAGTATGCGTAATACTTGACAAGCTAACTTACGCTTTTTATTTCATTATGCTCAGGCGCATAAAGGTGATCGCACATTCGTCGGCACTGCACCGTTACGCCGCACGCCATACGCACCGCATTTTTGATAGGCACGTACATTTACTTTACCAATGCGCCGCGTACGGTGCTGAAAAATCATCATCTTATGCGTTACCTTAATATTTTGTTTTTCGCAAATACTTTTAGACGCAGGTTCGAATTTCATGTATGGGTGTTTTTTTTATGATTTAGGAGAGAAATGAGGGCTATGAAATGTCTTAGTAAAATACGAAATTAAGCCTGTAGAGTGTAGGCAAATGGGTAATAGAAGAGAATCAAATTTTAGTTTACTTTACTTTAGGTATCCTAAATGCATTTTGATATCTGCATTCAAAGATTAGAAATTCAATACCAACCCAACATTAGGGCATCAGAAATGTATAAGTGCTGGGACTCGATCCATTATAACGTAAGTGATTTTTTAATGTTCATTTTAAAACCCACATCGTTCACAACCGGTTCACGGGGATACTTCTAGAGACTTTGTTTGGTCACGTTTGTGGAAAATTATTTTAATGCTGGCAATAAAGCTCAAAACAAGTTTAAAAAGTATAACCCGACTATGTGAAACAGATAAAAGAAATATGATAGCCCCCTCGAATGAATTTCCTGTGAAGATAGTGCCGTTTGTTAAAATTGGATAGATATTTTTTTGTTGGTCATAGGTTAGACCGCGCATAGAATACATTTTTTAATTAATGTCGAGCCCCTAGATATCTTACGTGTATACGATATCTGAGGGCACGGCAGTTCCCTTGCCAAGTCGAGCATTTAAGCACTGCCCGGCCGTACCATCCTTTTCTCAAAGCAATTTATTTTTTAACTATAATAACAAATGTTCAGTTTCTTAGTTAACTGTAAAATCTCGAGTGTAAATATAACTGTATAATAAAAATAAATTATTAGGTAATACTTTACTATTTATTTTGTTGTTCATCTCGGATCTCGACTATTTCCATACTAGAATAAAGTATAATTTTTTGCTTTCAGCTAGATAACTCAAAGCAAAAAAAAAAACTGTAAACATAAATAATATTACAACGAGAAGTTGTAATATTATTTACGTTAACAGTTAATTTTATTGTGAGATTAAATTTAAATTTTATTGTGCATTATATAATACTCGTGTAATTTTCCCAATGTGAGTAAAATTATGTTTAGAATTAGCCATCAATATGAGGTTTCTTATATTATGTCACATCTCCTGCCTATTTTTAAGATTCATACTTTGTACCTTATGTTGTTGGTTTTTTAAATTGTTCGTATTACTCCGTAGAGTAACATTTTCTTACCTTATCCACTAACTTCGTCTACTTAAATAGTCGCTTTGTCTACTTAACACATCTTTTGTAACTTCCACACTGTAGATTGTATTTTTAAATGTAGCTCTACCTCTTAACACACAAGCAGATGTGTTATTGCTATTCAAACGAGATTTCATATCTTATATCATAGAGGTGCTAAATTTTATAATTCGTGCCACATCTAAATTTAAGATCTAAGGTACAGTCACAATCGCGTGAGAGGAAAAACGAGATATTATTAGTTGTAGAGAATCGCGAGCTTGCTCGGAGCTCGATGCTATCATAAATAAGCGGTGCGGTGCGGGGTGGGGCGCGGGGGGCGGCAAGAGTCAAGGCCGCACGCTGCCCCCGGTCGTCGCTCGCGTCCCACTTGTCGTTCTCTCTCTCTCCCTCTCGCCGGCCCGACGACGGCCGAGGACGACCGAGCGCGAACGAACTAGACCTTCTATGCGCCCGCGCAAACAGCTGAGAGTTAACAACATAACACACTGACTCGGTCATCCGTGCATTCAACCTTTGATTGGCTTTCTTTTTCAAGAACAGGTTGCCCTAATGTCATTTTCGGTATTGTTCCCGATTGGAATGAAGCTTATAACATATTTGATCTAAATTGCCTTAAGTTGCATACAAAAATGTATCGTTTTGTAAAAAAACAATCGGAAATTAAATTTGCTTGAAGGTCGGCATTTCCGTGTGTCTAGACTGTGTATTGTGGTCTACTTGTGAGTTGTGACCGACTCATACTTTCACCCCTTTCGATGAATCATTACATCAGTATGATGACACTTTACGAGCTGGCATTTGCTTCATCAAGTTCTCAGAATGCTGCAGCACCATATAAGTAAACTGAGTAAGAAAACCATTCCAAATTTAAAATTCTTTATAATGGAATAGAACAGAATAGCCTTTTTTTCTCACTACACAATTTAAACAATAAAAAAACAATAAAATTGAACATAAATATAATTATAGTAGAGTTGGCCCACTAAAATAAAAAAAAACGTAATGATGAGAAAGTAAAAACTTCTATCAAACGATATTTGACAGACTATTATAGAGATCAAACTATTAGGTCTCTCGAAAACATTTTTAATGAATTCAATGAATATGTTGTGAAGAAAATGTATGCGGTTTACCTTTTATGTATTTCTTCTTATCTACTTTGTAACATTACATACATTTCAACCAAAAAGATTAATCATTGTTTTATGTACTAGCAAACTATTAGTAAATAGATCAGAATCTCTACACCTAAACGAACGAGTTAAGTACGCGAAATGAGTAACGACTCATCTAATAGCAAGTCATTCATCATTATTATATCCGTGATGACAATTTGAGCCCACGTGGACTAGTTTTTTGGCATCTATTTCGGTTGGTTGCGCAACGCGAGGCCGTCGAACCCACGACCATTTCGAATGTAAATAAAATAAACACCATAACGCCTCAACCCCGTAGTTTCAACTAGAAATAAAATCATTGAGGTAAAGTCATGCAGAAATTGGGTGGCACGGTCGCCGTCTGGCAAGGTATCTTCTTTAACTCCTTTGTGGTCTAGTGGTATAGAGACCATCTCTACTCGGAGATTGTGGGTTCTATTGCGTGTATTTATTCAGAGATAACCTTTAGATAACCTTTTTTTAACTTCTTCCATATATACTCTGACGTTATTACTGTATCCATCTCAAACTGCATGATAGTCTAAGGAGCGCGTTACTGATGCTGAGTTTTCAATTAGGATAGTTTTTATGACACCCTATATAATTGCTGTCAGTCACTATAAATTCCGACAGCAATTACCGCTGGTAAAATTTAACGACTGAATATGACACTACATAATTATTTCAAATTAAGTTAATAATACTTAAAACTTTTATAACATTCTCAGTTAAGATGTGCTAAATATGTTTAAGATAGAATTTGAGCTTATAAATCGGAAACTTGGAAGTGAATTGACTATTAGATCCTTATTCAAACTATTGCTAAATCAATGCTTAAACGTCAATTATGGTCTAAGTTATATAATATTTGAGCATCCTTAACACGTAACCGCACTTAATAACGATCACGACAAGTACCGGAATCACCATTTTTCCAACGACTTGATCAACAATTGCCAATTGTATGTTCATAACACGCCAGTCGAATTCTAATTATGTTCTCATTAGTATTCACGGTATGTGACTTTTGTTTGAACAGGAAGTACCTTGCCACTACCGAAAACCTGGTATTTATTATAGGAAATACACACGATATTTATTAAGGAAATCTATGACTGAATATATTGATACATTTATTCCGTAATTGTAAAAAACGTGAATGATTTTATAAACGCCTCTACGTCTTTTATGACTAAAATACCCAAAAAGCTTGTTTATTCCCCCCACTCCCCCATTTATATGAACGACGAACCAGGGGACCAATAAACACCTAAATACCCGATAGCTATAAGACCCCCGTAGTGACCAAAACCATCTTTACAACATTGTTTTTTCCGCGCATAGACTATTCCAGACGATCAAATCACTAATCCACCTCCATCTTATTCCAGGTCGTGAGGAGCTGTCCCCGGCGTCCAGCATCAATGGCTGCGGTGCGGAGAGCGAGGCCAGGCGACAGAAGAAAGGTCCAGCGCCGCGACAGCAGGAGGAACTATGTCTGGTCTGCGGGGACAGAGCTTCAGGATACCACTACAACGCCCTCACTTGTGAAGGATGCAAAGGTCGGTAAAACCTCCCTTTATTAAAGCTGATTTCGGAATACGCAATATTCATTATGTTGTTCGCTTGTTATTATTATATAATATTTAGATTTTCTACGTTCATGTAACTGAGAAAAGTTTTTGTGTGCTGTTTGTGTCTTTGCGACTTTACTCGAATCGTCTTGGAGGTCACATTCTGTAGTACAGAGCGTGCCAATAAAGAAATTTGTGGCGCAGTTAGGTAACCTTTCCGACTTCGTCTGGCAGTAAGAGGGACGTTTTAATAACGCCATCTTCATTTAACTACCAAAATCCGTTGGTGACCTTTGATGCTATAGCGAATTTTTCCTCTCTTCTTTATTTACGGATTAAAATCATATGGAAGTTTTAACTGAGCTTGTGAATGTAAACACTACTTGCTTACCCGTTAGGGCCTTTTAATATTAGCTGGGACACATGTACCGTATTAGTCAGCCCTTACGCCTACAGAAATTGGCTCATTGTCGCTTATCAAGGCTGTTAGCCTATATAGCACGTCACAATACCGTCTGCTCACCGTCTACATACACTATTTTTAGGTGCGCCTTATTAAAATCATTTCGGAATTTAGCTACAACATTCATTTTGTTACGAATCTCTTTGATGAACACGAAGATTTTCAAAAGAGTTAATTAGTCAGAATTACTCATTATGGGATTTAATATCGTTTTGTCTTAGAATTTATTTGAAAAGCAGATAGCGGATTATGTAAAGTCGTCGGGACTTTACATAATCCGCTATCTGCTTTTCCGCAAAAGACATAGGCCTGCCGTCGTATCCATTAACCATTTTCTTGTGGGACAAGTTCGTGTTTTCAATTTTAGTTACCTGTAAGCTCATCTTGACCGGGGTACTACCGTGCCCCCAGATCTAAAATCTTAGCATGGCTGTAGTAGAAATGTAAAATAGTAGACATTAACACATTTTATTCGCACTGTCAATTGTACCGTAAATAGTAAGGTCATACCAAGATTGGCACCAAACAGTATTTTTCTAATCGATATTTATAACATTCCAGGTTTCTTCAGGCGGAGCGTCACAAAGAATGCCGTGTACATATGCAAATTCGGGCATGCTTGTGAAATGGACATGTATATGCGGAGAAAGTGTCAGGAGTGTAGGTTGAAAAAGTGTCTAGCGGTCGGCATGCGGCCGGAGTGCGTAGTGCCGGAGAACCAGTGTGCGATAAAGAGGAAAGAGAAGAAGGCGCAGAGGGAGAAGGACAAGCTGCCCGTCAGCACCACTACGGTGGATGACCACATGCCGCCCATCATGCAATGCGACCCCCCACCACCGGAGGCGGCGAGAATTGTAAGTGTTTCAATTAACCGATTACTAAAGGCGGCTGCAGGTTAGTGCCGCGTAAATGTAAATGTGGATAGTTTTTGCGGTGTTCACGCACGTGTGGAGGACATAACTTGTGCCGTGAATTCGCGTCACTAATGTGGAGCCGTCATAACAGTATTTCCTCACCTTTAAAACGTCCTCGTACCAACAAAATAGGTTCGTTATAATTAGTTACTTAACGTTGAAGCTATCCGCAAAAATATTTTGTTCAAGTTTTGATATTTTTTAGAGTATTAATAAGTTTAAATAACGTGCCATATTGATTTGGAATTCATTCAAAAGAAGCTGAAAATGGACTAAATATACTTTTTTGTCTTTACAATTATATATTTATATTTATAATTTAGATCAAATTCTGTAACTATCAGTACATACAATATCAACTTAGTAATTAATTTAAACGTGTAATAAAGTACATGTGGTCCACGTCAGCACAGCACGTGTCTATTCAACATTAACCTGTGTCGTTTCCTTGAAGCTGGAATGTTTGCAGCACGAAGTCGTGCCGAGGTTCCTCTCGGAGAAGCTTCTAGAACAGAACCGACTGAAGAACATACCGCCGTTGACGGCCAACCAGCAGTTCCTCATCGCGAGGCTCGTCTGGTACCAAGACGGGTATGAGCAGCCCTCCGAAGAAGATCTGAAGAGGGTCACGCAGGTGCGTAGCGCATTTGAACTGTATACGGAGATAAGGTCCAAAATGGTGTGTAATTATCAGGTGTTTTGGACCTTACTTCCGGATAAGAATGGTAATCTTGCAACAGCAATGAAGCAGTTGTTAAAAATTTCAGACTTACAACAGACAATGTACCATGAGGGAAACTGATACAAAGCCAGTTGACAGACCTACGTTTGGTCGAAATCTGACAATTCCATGGAAGTCGTGATCCGTCCGATGGGTTTGATATAACGCGACCATGACATGACAATGTACTCGACGATCTGGTTCTATATCAACTTCCCTGATCGTACAATTTAGGCCTTATGTATTGCTGTCGCAAAATAAGCACCATTAAACTTCTAGAGGATAAGGCATGATACAGGTTACAACCTATAGCTTATACTGTTGTGTTCCTAAAGTCTAAACAGCACGTTAGCCAGCGTCAGCTGTCGCGGAGGCAGCAATCAGATCTCACCAAATTGCGAAATCCTTCCAATAACACGATTAGGAACCAGCCATCAACGCTGACATCTTACAAACAGGCTCATTTCACTGATACACACGTTAGATCATCCGAGCCAATGGTCTAATTTTGAACTGATTTTTAAACTTGTTCCAGACTTGGCAGACATCGGACGAGGAGGAGGATAAAACTGATCTCCCGTTTCGCCAGATCACGGAAATGACGATTCTGACGGTGCAGCTGATAGTGGAATTCGCCAAGGGGCTACCGGGCTTCGCTAAGATATCGCAGCCCGATCAGATCACATTACTAAAGGTGAGATAGTGATCGAAATTTAAATTTCTCCCACTCCACTAAAAAGGTAAAAGCCAAATGACTACAACACGGTCACGTTTGATTTTGGTAAAGAAATATAAAAAATATAACAAAATGTCCAAAAATAACAGAATGTCTAGTAATATATCATTGGAGAGCTCGATTTATCTGCAGCGCAGGGACCTACGTAATTTGGTTGCTTAATGTCATCAGCAATGATAGTTGCTGATTTTGGCCGCTAGGGGCGCTGTTTCAATCCTATAACATTTTATTATAGTATATATTAGAGTAATAATTAGAACAAACAAGAAATATCAGAATATGTGCTTACATATTATGCTTACTTTGATACATATTTCTTTTACGTATACGTAAAAGAAATGTATTAATATGTATTAAAAAGTTTTAACTCCCATCGTTAATTTTAAAGTTTATGGTCAAATATTGGTTTTTAACTAAAATAATCTAGCGTAGGCACTAAAACCAATCAAGACATGAAAACATGTCGCTATTTTGGTCAATCAAGTAGCCAATGAATTAATATTAAAATAAATTAGCATAATATAAATGACTTAGGTACCGGACGCGGGGTTACAAACCCGAATAGTTGATTTTATACTTATAGGTGTAATTAATAAAAGAAATATTTATTTCTTTTGACTTAAATCGTATACATATTTTATGAAAAACGGTGTGCAGTGATTTTCTGCTGTTCCTATTATGTATTTATTAATTATTACAAATCAATTTTTATGTATTTGTGTATGTTTTTTTCTAATATAAAGTTCTTATAATGTGCTGCAATGCAGGGTAATGATTTTATAGTATGCTGTAGAAATGATACAAAAGTAGGCTTATTTTTTTTTATTCATTGTAATGTATTTCTGCGGCAATTTCCTCAATATAATACAAAATCATAAGGTGAGGGTTCAAATGGTGGAAAACGTTATCGCCTTTTGTATAGAGGCTGTTTACTACACAATGCTCTAGAGATTTTTTTCTAACAATTCGTTATACATTGCAGGCTTGCTCGAGCGAGGTGATGATGTTACGTGTATCGCGGCGTTACGACGCGCAAACGGATAGCGTGCTGTTCGCCACGAACCAGGCGTACACCCGCGACAACTACCGCAAGGCCGGCATGTCTGACGTCATCGACGATCTACTACACTTCTGCCGCTGCATGCACGCCATGTCGATGGACAATGTCCACTACGCGCTGCTTACGGCCATCGTTATATTCTCAGGTACTGTGACGTCATCAGAAATGGTGTGTTCTGAAATATAACCAGTGTTGTCAATGATCACGACGTCTAGAATCGACGATATACTCATGATCTTTCCTATGTACAAAACTAAGCGATAATACTTTACTTTCCAAACGCATACATATTATTAAGCTTTGGGTGTGCAGTATGTATAGGGGATACATATGAAGAGTTCACTGTGAAAGTAGCAGAACTACAGTATACACTTGTTATAATTTTCAGGGGAAAATTCCATGACGCCGCACTGATGCGCTTGCCCATACAAAAAAAATATATTGCAGTCGTAGTTTTGTGGTAACTGTGATACGCTGTTAATATTGTCGTTTACTAATTTGTTGGGATAATGCGTTCACACTTACCAAGGGAACATCAGTGTTTGATACATAACTATTGAGAACATGCCAGTTCACTTATATGTTATATCCAATTGTATTAATAAGTTAGTTTTTGGCCATGTCGTCTACAATGTACAATCAGAGAAGTTGAAAGAGATACAGATTGTGATTCTAATTAATTTGGTGGGGTTATGTCAAACCCAGCCGACAGATCACTTCTTACATGGCATTGACATATTCCAACCAAATGACGTAGGTCCGTCAACTGGATCTATTTCAATTTCCCCCATTACACTAAAACTGCATTGTATACTTACCATGTCAATTGGTGTTCCAGATCGGCCCGGCCTCGAGCAACCGCAGCTAGTCGAGGAGATCCAGCGGTACTACCTCAACACGCTGCGGGTCTACATCCTCAACCAGTTCAGCGCCACCGCGCGCTGCTCCGTCGTCTTCGGCAAGATCCTCTCCATCCTCTCCGAGCTGCGCACCCTCGGCATGCAGAACTCCAACATGTGCATCTCGCTCAAACTCAAGAACAGAAAGCTCCCGCCCTTCCTCGAGGAGATCTGGGACGTCGCGGACGTGTCGCAGCCCGTCGTGGAGGTGCCCGCCGACCTTTAGCGCGTAGTGACGCGTCGCCCCGCCTAGCCCCGCCCCCGAGGAGAGAACGCATAGACTGGCTAGTTTTAGTGACGTGGACGGAGTATTTATAAGGACCGGAGCGAGATTAGTGAATATATGTGCTGTTGAACGTTCGGAGTATATATGTGTTAGCGGCCCGCGGCGGGTCCGCCCTTTTTGTTTCGACTGGACTGGAGGCGATATCTCCGAGCGGCTCGCGAATCCGATTTCGTTCGCCGAGAACGGTGTGAGGTTTCGTCGCTCGTCACCGCACTATCGAACATTTGTCTGGTGTTAATACTGGTTGTCACGAGGCGCGGTTAGGATCCCGTACGTATAGTTTACTTGCTCGTAGTGTGAAGCGACGAGAACTGACACTGGGTGTTCGGAAGCGAGAGGCGAGTCGAGCGGCTCGCGCGCCGCCCCGGCCGCTCGGCCGAGACGCGCCGAGTGCGCCGTGTACGTTACGAGAGTTTAAAAAGTAATATATGAGAGATGTTTCTATTGGGTGAAGAGTTGATAGTTATGTTTATTTACCAAAATTAACGGTTAATTGACCTTTTTCGATATATGTATATTGTAGTCGCCCGCGGCGGATTGTTATATATAGTTTACGCGTGCGACGTCGTCCGTCGGAATGTCCGGCGTCCCGCAGGCCCAAGCGACTAATAATTTATTGCTGTGATTATATTATACGAGGCGGGGGCGAGTACCGCACGAGCTCCGCTGTCCGTCTGTCTGTGTTTCCGAGATCGCCCCGCACCGACCGACGAACACACCAAAAGTCGGCCTCGAACGACAGGTCAATGTGTACAATTCTTGCAATTTACTGTAGTTTTAGACGATAAATAGTTACGATTCTAGACATGGTATCACTTGAGCTACTTTCAAATAGCGGAGACAGATTTAGTTCGCATCGTTCAGATAAGTACATAAATAATCATAAAACTGCCATGGAAAAGAAATTCTGGAGCTTCAAATGTATCGAAATATCACAATGCGACGTGTGTCCCAGGCAGCTGTATGTAAATACTATAGGGACATATTATTTATTATAATAATTACATCACTCGTGTATAAAATTATAATTTAAAACGATTCGGATGCAATAACTTAGCGCAATAAACTTAAATATTCTTCGATCACAAAGTGATCTCAAAATCTATAGGGATGTTCACAGATGCATAGAACTAAAAATGCTTTTTAAACAGGCTAGGAGCTACACAAATATTGATGTATAGAATACCTGTTATTATGCTAAATTGCGAGAGGTTTCTGTTCAGCTGTGGGACCAAAATTCATGGAAAATCAGGCCGTTTAATTTAATCGACTAGCACAGCTAATGACAGCGATTAAAATTGAATTGAAGATCTTATGTTAGATGTAGGTATATTTTTATATGAAGAAATTATAGTTAGTTATAAGTTTGACCCGAAGGCAGCTGAATCGGCTAGGGTGGAGGTTCACACGCCGCTTTGTGAATGACACGACTAAATCTGTCTCCTTTGTAATGTAAGATTCATCTGACACGTTTACATTGGCTCGAAATGCCACTCGATTCATCGGTCACATTGTCAACCAAAAATCACTACAACTTCTTAATTTTATTTTATAATCTCAAAGTAATAATTTCAATAATAGTTTTTCAATAAATCATTTTAATTAAATCGAACCAAAACCATGTACGCACGCAAACGCGCCCGCACTGCGTACGCACTTGCGGGCGGCGCCAAAAAACCGCTGAGTCGAGTGCGAGAGCCCCGAGTCGAACTGCCCATATGCAATATGTATCATACGAATTGCCTTACTCGCGTTACCTGTACTGTGTACCTTCGTTGTTGAGGAATCTTTAGTATATGGAGCACTATATTAACGATCTCAGATACCAATTAGAGTTGTTACATAAATTAAGCGTTCCTGTTGATTGCTGGGCATTTTTTATTGATTTCCCGACGTATTCCGTAGCCCTATGTGGAGTTGTATCGTTGTAACTATCGCGCTCATGTACTAATCACGTAGTCTTGCGGGTTGACCTCGGCGATTACCTAAAAATCCGTTATCTATATCCGCCATATTTAGTTGTATATCCAAACCCGAGCTCTGTCTGGCAAGCGTCAAACCGCATCGCTACGCATTCATGGTTAGATCTAGATCACTTCACCATCACATTCATTGAAGCGGTAAATAAGTCTGGTGCGTGTTGTGTGTCTTCTTTACATACCACTAAGTGTTGTAACATAATAATAAGTGCGTTTGTGGTTTTTTGGAATTGCATTTCTTGTATGATTCAGTGGAACGATGAAGCTCGCACCGCGGATCGAGTGCTAGTCCGCTTCGCATCGACTCGACTATATATAATTTTATTGTAGCTGTAGGCGATTCTGAGGTCGGAGTCCCTCGGCGTATAAACGGCCGATAACACCTGAATCCTGCGGGGTTGTTCTGTATCCAGCGACAGCAATGCCACAGGTTTACAGCAGAATTTTAACCCGATGCGCTGCTGCCGATACAAAATCTCTCTGCAGAATTTCGTTAGCCGTAGCCGAAGGACGCCGATCGGTAATAGTTAACGATGCACAAACGTCACAGAGTGTCTTACGCGTCCCAACGCGCAATGACAACATACACTGCCATTATTGAATATTGATGCGACCTGGTATGCTTGGTCATAGCGAATATTGTATTTACGAAACTAGAGTTTAGACTGGCTGGTTTCTGAAAAGCTTGTAAATAAACACTCAACTAGGGCCATAGGTGTAAGGGTTGACATCCGATAGCTAGTTTTGAAAACATAACGTACGTATTGGTAAGCGAAGTTCTACATTTTCTAAATTCGTCATCATCATTTAAGATGGTATATTGGACTTGTCTTGTCATCGTTAAAATGTTGGTAGTTTATTGATAAGCTTTTCCTAAACTGACCATTAGGTCACTTGCGCGTTTGCTAATGTGTTTAGCGCTAATTCTGTCTATCGACTTCTATCTACCGATTGGAAACTCTAATATTAGTGCTAATGTTCAATCAAGGTGCAAGTCCGCCTACACAGTATTGCAACTCGGTGCATTCGTGCCGAGTTGAACTACTGTCGTGTTATAAGTATACAGTGGTGATGTTATGAGCCAAGAGCACGCTATGCCTTATTTGAGATGCGACGGTAAGCGCTCGAAGTCGGGGGCGATTACGTGTGATAATGTTGAGAGTCCTTAGCCAGTGTTTCCGCTTAAAATGACGAAGTTAGAAAAACTTTCATTAAGCGATACGTCAATTTTCGTTTTCTAAAATCGTCAGTGATAATAATCTTGACTGGGAGTTCATTTGAGGAGAAGGTGAAGGGTGCGCAGCAATATTTGATGGCGATAGATCGTAGCTTTGTCGAACGTAATAAGAATGAGAACAACAATATATTTGACATTCGATAAAGTTACGAGTCGCAAATGTCATCAAATTCATGGAGCAGTTTTGAGTGTCCTTAATTTCTTGAAGACAGCTTTGAATAAAAGCAGTCATGAGTTTGTTACTACGACTTAACGATGACTACATGATATTATGCTCACTCAACTTTCCCCTTAACTTTCCAGTTTCCGCGTATCGCACGTAATCTCGCCGGCGAAATCTTTGCATCTCGTTTGTGACAAATATAACTGCCATTCGTTAAGTAAATTGTTGTACGTCATCGTAGACCCATTAGCTTCATAGTAACGGACTCCGTGCGTGCCGAGCTGATCGTATTTGATACATATTATTAAATTTCGAAATTGTAATAGAACTAAGTAATAATCTCACAGGAGAGCTAATGTAATACCATAATATAATTTGTGTCTAGCTGATAATGGAAATAGGTAAATGATAAGTTTATATCGCTTACTGATGGAGCCCGGCTAAGACGAAAGACGACACGAGACGCGCGTTGGACCGCACAGTGACAGACGAGGCTCACTCGCGTCAGACTAAGTTACAAAACATACAATTAGAGCTTCAAATGCTCGAATGTCTACCATGCAATATGAAGTTATATAATCATACCTCTTGTAAAGTGTTTTTTTCATGAGAAAATCTTCGTCTGATCACTCTGTAGCCCACGCGCGTATGATAGTTCGACAGTTACAATCTTCATTGCCTCTATTAAGTTTAGGACTCGTGGAGCGAAACGCGGTGACGTGGCACACTTGGCCTCAGTCCGGTAAACCCGCGTCCAACCTGAGCTTTTAGCTAAGGCGATATCGCCGTTTACGACGACGAAGCATACGACGAACTTCGGCATCGTAATAGGCGATGCCTCTTAGCTGGCGGCTTCGTAGGCTTTACGACTTCGACAAGCTGCGGTCTCACGTCGAAATACGTAGCGTGGTGCCGGCGAATAGCATTTCGGAATTAGTTCACCCGCGCCGGCTACGCGCTTCGACGTGGCCTCGGGCTGTCGATTCGAGCCGCTGTACATAACTACCTTTAGGTTTACCGTCATATGTTTGACATATGTTTAATTTTATTCGTCTAAGAAAGTACATACGGCTGTTGTTATTTTTATATAATTTGGGTAGAAATATATTTTTTGTAAATGAACCTCTGTATTTATCGTACGCTCCGTAAGCCTAGGCGTAGTCGTAGCTACGAAAGTTGTGATTCAAACCGATCGTCTTATATTTTACCGGTTTACTCTGCGCGTATTCTTTTACAGATTATTATTTTGTTACTTCAGAGTGCAATATGTACAAATATTTACATATAAAATATAAATTGTACAGTGAATTTTTAGTTTTAATCGTGTACGCAATACTTCGCACCTGTCGCGATGATGCATAATATCGAATCACAGAGGCCAGCTGCCATTCGTGTTAATTATACTTAAGATTTCGTTTACATAGTACATACCCACTAGGTGAATCTTTGTATTTTCGATTTGCTAATTTTTTCTAGCAGATTTTTAGATTTGTTTAATTTGAACGAATATTGTACATTTCGAAGGATAATTTTTAAAAGTGATTTTAGTTGTTATTTAGTGACGAATTTTGTTAGTGTAACTGGCAGCCCCGTGGCCAGTCTATATACCAGTGTTTTGTGCAATGACCGTTTGTGTGTGCGTCCGAGCGTCCGAGCGTCCGAGCGGGCTGTGCCCCTCCTCAAATGTTTTGATATACAGGTCATGTCATTCGCTTGAAGCGTGTAATGTATACGTTTGGTCGTCAGTTCCGCGGGACGGCTCGGAGGCTCCGCAGCGGCGGATCCAGGGTAGGGCCCCCGGGGAGGGGCCCCGCGACCCCTGAATCCGCCCCTGGCCGGCGCCGTCGCTCTAGAAGTCGAGTGCCACGTCGATTGATTCAGGAAGGCTGACTAAGATAAGACCTCCGTTCGGAAACATTTTCTACGACCCGATTTCCTCCTATACTTTGCCTTAGTACCCCTTATTGTATGATTTAACTGTGGTGGAGAGAATTAGATATAGGATGCAGACATGATATGTTAAAATTTTAGAGAGTCAACTTTTATAAATGATTACAAAACAAAAACCGTGAAAGGTGTGTACAAACGAGGATATTTGTATGAAACATTGTTATGCGAATAAACTTACACCTCAATATAAAATTATATTGTCTTTTATTTCCTTCGTCCGGAACTCAGACCAAATAAAAAATTGTATACATTTGGTTTGAGGGCCCAAATTTTTGCTGTAAAACCTACAAGAAATTATAGAATTTTTCGAGTTATTATCATAGGAAAAAAAATTATAATTTACTCTTTTTGGAAAAAAATATTTAATAAGAAACAATAAGTTCGAATACACAGAGTAGCTGTTTCAAAAATCGAACATGTCACATTTGAGGTATATGCGGGGAAGCGCGGGGCTTGATGAATAAGACCGCAGAAGTGACGACACAGTTTTGTGCCTACACTCGAATGTATGCAGACTCTATTTTAATGAATGCATAAAATAAAACAAATATTTTTACTAAGTATGGAAAGAATAAAAATATGTAATGTTATTAATTTAATATTATAAGTTTTTATTAGTTACATACTAAAGATTTTATAAGTAATGTAATAAGCTACTAAGTTAAGTAGTTTATTACATTACTTATAAAATCTTTTAAATTGAAATAATCTCGTGTTTTTCTACAGTAGTAAAATTATAAATAACTAAATATTACAAAAAATTAAACTCGTCTATGTGATTAGGTACTTTGTTCTACGGCCTACATTTCACTGAATGTTCTTTTTGACAAAAGATGTAAAAAGGCGCGAAGTAATTGAATGTTCGAATTTCATTTATAAACTAAATTAGAAAATAACCGACGAAGAGATATTCCGTTATATTTTCCCGTGTTCCTTGAACATCTATTCATCAAGTTTCTAATAAAAAGTGCTGGTCGTTCTAAGTCTTTAAAAAGGATACAAAAATGTCTAAAAATATTTTTGTATTATGTCTTCTTAACACGTATTAAGTAGATTTTAAGTGACTTAATTTTAAGTGTATGTTCAAACGTATTAAAGTAGTTAAGCTTTTTAGTTGACTCAAGATGGACGATCAACAACGTACAGAAGTCGAAAATTCTGTCATTAAATTTGTAATAGATGAGGTTTTGAAGGGATAAATTATTGGAATACCTACTAAAAGGAGCACGACAAAAACTGTACCCGAATACGACACTACAATTGTGAATTTAACTAAATTGTGCTAAAATGTACCTGTCCTAATGTGTCAACTGACAAGACCCGCTTACCAACTAAAGAGAAAAAAAATAGAAAAATTTCTAATTATCTCGGTTAGTGGTAACTAAATTTTAACTTGCTACTTGCTAAAAAATTTTGTGTTTTCATGTAATTCATAACTCAAAATTTAGTTAAAATTTACTTATCTACTTAATACTTGTAAACAAGACATTACTTTTCTGCATCATGACGTCGTGCCTTGCTGTCAACCATTAAGTATGTATTTAACTTAAAATGAAAAAACAATACATATTGATATATGAGACATTAATAAAATAATAATATTCATAAAATATTTTTCGTCCCGGGCAATAAATAATTGTAGGCGATCAAAAACACGTTCTAGCGAACTAGCTTTTTCATATACAAAAATGACCTTAAAAGTCAAACCAGTAGTAGGTTTGAGTTCTTTTATATTTGATATTTAAGTATTTTATATCATTAGAATTTTATTTTTATATCATTAGAATTTAGTGATGCTGAGCGGATAAGCCCCTTAGATCGAAAATGTTTACAAACTCTTTACTCTTGTGGATTCTCTCGTGTGTTTATTTCAATATAGGTAAGTATGTCTACTGATAACTGTATAGTAATATTTGTATATATATATATATAGTGTGTATAAGTTATAACAAAAGTAAGTTATATAATTCCGGATTTAATGTTAATTTTAGGCAACCATAAACAGCATTATGATTTTATTAGATCCATTTATCCATATTTCAAGTAGTTTATTATTATTACAAGTAGCAGTATTAGTTTTATTTCAAGTAAATTTTACTGATACATCGCCTCAACACTCGTACTCAGCCTCATTGCCATTATTTATTGTTCTTTTAAAATTACTGAAATGACTCCTGTTGAAACTGGCAGAGCTTCGGTACTGACGGTACGGTAGCTATGCAAAAATACATAACGATAATGAGACGCTGGGTTAAAAGTCCTAAAAATATTAATTAATATATTATTATTTATTAAGGTGTAGCGAGCGATTTGAATGACTTTCAATTAATGAATACAAATTTTTATAATATAAAAGTAACAATTGTTGTTACATTCCAGAATGCACAATTAGTAAAATATTTAGAGATGACTTCGTATACTTAAATGAAACTGACAGTTTCTACAAATTCCACAACGACCTAACCCCATATTCCTGGCTGCACGCTAAGGCGAGGTGTGAGCTAGAGGAAGCCACTCTCTTTTTTCCTAACGATGAAGGCGAGGCAAACGCTGTCATGGACTACTTCAAGGACGCATGGACGGCCGAAAAGATTTACATTGGAGTACATAAGCCAACTGCGATTCGAAACCAAATCGTCGCTAGAGAGGGCTTTAAAACTATGGACGGTTAGTAAAAAATATTATAAAAAAATATACTCTGCTCACTTTGTAACACTTGGTATAAATAGTAGGTAAATTTGATTTTCATGAAGGTCGAGCTTTAGAAGCCGTGTACAGCAACTGGACCCCAGGACAGCCGGACAACAAGAATGAAATTGAACACTGTGTGTGTATGTTCAAAGACGGATTGCTCCACGACTATCCATGTTTGCAATCTTATGGTGACATTCACTTTATTTGCAAGAAGACAGGAATGAATTTTTCCAATAAAGGTAAATATACATTTGAAGACATAAGTGAATGAAACAGATAAATAACATTTTGAAAACTCCCGGGTTTTTGCGTTAATGGACGCTTTTGGACCCGAAAAATTAATTTAAATTATAATAAAAAATTAATTTACGTTAATTTTTCGGGTCCAAAAGCGTACATTAACAAGATAAAAAAATAGGTAAGTATTATGGGAGTTAGATATTCACTTCTTCCACTTATGTCTTCATTTATGACACTATACACTACCTTATTGTTAACAATTTAAAATTAAAAAAGCAATTCGAGAACATTGAGCAAAGCCGCTGCTGATGCCTTTGGTTTGTACGTAGGTACTCGTATATTACGAATTTAGTATTATGTGTCGATGACAACAAAAGGGGAATGCATCTGGTCTCTTAGATATCGCAGTAATAGTCGGCAAAAATGGAGTTCTAAATGTGCCTCTGTACATCGTGACATTGACATCACTACCTGTCCCAGTTCCAACTAAGAACCGATCTTAAAGTTTGTTTGGTACCTGTGCGATACAAGTAATAGGTATTATAATCAGAAATCAATTACTTTTTTAGACTGCAAACCTTATAAGTTCTTCATAAATGACTACGTATATATGAATGAAACGGACAGTTTTTACAAATTTCACAACGACGAAACCCCGTTTTCCTGGCTCCATGCGAAGGCAGTGTGTGAGCTGGAAGGAGCCACTCTCTTCTTCCCGGAAAATGAACGTGAGACTGCTGCCGTTTTGTCCTATTTCAGTGATGTATGGACAGCCGAGAAAATCTTTATCGGCATAGTCAAGCCGACTGCAATCCGAAACGAAATCGACGCCGCAGAGGGCTTCGCTACTATGGACGGTAGGTTTTTATTGTGGTAAGGACACCAGCAGTACATACATTAATAACATAAATTAACAAAATTAGGTAACAAGTGCTGAGACATGTACCTTATTAGGTAAGACGGCATTTACATATGCAAGTTCAGACAGAGAATCAGGGGTATTAACAATGACACTGCTGTTTTGTTGTTTTCGTCTCAGACGGGTCTAGCGGTCCAGCGTTAAACGGAAGAGAAGGCACAGACGGGTTTTAGTGAGTAGAGCTGCGACCGACTTACCATCTTATCGACCGCAGCGAGTCTCACATATCGCGTGGTTCTCCCCCAGTACTGCCCGGGATGCGAAATAGCATTTCCCGTCTCAAAAAATATAAATATAAAAAAGAGAGTTATCAAAAGCAACAACTTTATGCGATCGGCAAGTTTTTCATACTTTCTAGTAGCTGGGTAAACTACCAACAGATAATGTTTTGATTTAGGTCGACCTTTAAAAGCCGTTTATAAAAACTGGAGTGATGGACAGCCGGACAATAAGAAGGGAATTGAACACTGTGTGTGTATGTTCAAGGACGGATTACTCCACGACTATCCATGTTTGCAATCTTATGACGATGTCCATTTTATTTGCAAAAAGACACATGCGCAAAGTGAGTATTTACAATCGGGGAAGTTGAAACAGAACCAGATTGCGGATCTAAGTTAGGTTAGTCGTCAAACCCAGCCGTCTATTCCGACTTGGCCCTGTTTCAGATTCCTCATGGTATATGTAAAATAATTCTAAGATATAGATATTAATTATTATACTTTACACAAGGTGTAGGGTAGGCCCCGCTTCTCATCAGCCAGATCTGCGGTGCCGTATTAGGATGTAATAGGAGAGATACATTACAAGGTTTCAGCTTGGATACTCAATAGTTGCTACCAGCTCTTATATTATTCTTTCGCGATAAAATTTCATAATCGAATGATTTTATAATTATATATCTTTTCTTTCTGTCAATTTATTCTATCTCTTCCTTACATTGTAGCCCATATCTAGGTGTTATTAACATTTTGAACGTATTTTAGTCAAGTTTTTATTTTTAGGCATGCTAACAGGCAATTTCTTCCGAAAAGGGTATAAATACCTGGCAGATATGGAAAGTTTTTATAAAATCCACACCATACATAGAAACTGGTACGAAGCTAGAAGCATGTGTGAACTGGAGGGTGCAACTCTGTTCTACCCCCAGGACGAAATAGAGGCCAATGCTGTCATATCCTACTGGAACTCCACTCAGTCATCTTATTGGATTCATATTGGAATATCAGCGCACGTCGTTGCAAACGTGTACGAAACTATCGATGGTATGCATTATTAAATTCAGGCTTGATTATCAATTTCATTTGAGCAACATCACGTATTGTACAATGTGATTGACGTTTAACATTAATATTGAGTATTGCTCTATGATTGAAGAAAAGTTTGAGCGAGTAAAATTTTTATTGCACCATATTTTTATATTGCATCGTGTAGGGTTAGTATTCTATATATTTTTCAGTGTCTCAATATTTTTCGTATTAACGAGGAGTACACGGGATCGATACTATTCTCCGGCTGAACGTCATAACATCGTGCAGTTCGTATTATTGTGTAATATAATTGACCGTTTGGATTCAAAGATTCTTTTAATCATACTGAACAATAAAATGTATTGTTTAACTTTTATTGCACCGTATTTTGTGCAATGATATTGTAGGTGTAGGGGCTTCCCTAGGCGGCCTCTAGGCCTACAATATCATTGCACAAAATACTGTACAATAAAAGTTAAATTTGCTCAAACATTCTTTCAATTATTGCGCAATCTTCAATATTACCTCTAAACGATCAGTTACATTGTACATTACGTGCAATAAAATTTAATGTCATCATCCATAACATCCATACTAGTCCATACTAACTAAAATGTAAAAATGTATTTATTTATTTGTTCTCTCCTTCTTCGCGCTCTAACGAGGCAACCAACCGACTTCTTTAGCATGTAAGTGCATTCGAAAGGATGTAGAGTAATAAATACTACTTTTGGTCTTGGAAATACAGGAGATTACAAGAATATTCGCATTTTACGTGATTTTGCAACGCAAAGACGCAAAAGTTTAACTATAATTATTTTGTTTACGCCTGAAACAATGACATCCAGATTCTAACGTAGCATATTATTGTCAAGCTAAGTATGAAAAAGTAAAGGCAAAATACGGAAAAAATATAAAATAATTACAGTTTAACGTTTTAAAAATCTTCAGGTTTACCAATAGAGTATGTGTACCACAAATGGGCGCTCGCGGAGCCCAGCGGGGGTTCGGAGTCGTGCGTGATACTACGACGAGATGGACTCATCACTGATGACGAATGCGACTTGTCCTGGCCGTTTATATGCAAGAAGACCAAGGCATCGGTACGATGGAACGAGTTCTGTGATCTCCCAGACCCAGGTAAAGCCGATTACAAGTGTGGATCCAGGGTGGCTCTCATGGGGGTCATGAGTCATGCCTCTTGACTAGATCGAGATATTCAGAACCAAGGTGGATGAATACATAATTAAAATTGCATGTATCATTTAATTGGATTATACATTTTTTTAATTGACCACAAGAACGTGAACCCTCCCTGCAGCGACCGATCGAGCGTTCTGACCGTCCGTTATAATCTTCAACCTAAAATTGTTCAATTCCCTAGATTAAGAATACATGCTAAGACACTGTTTTACGCCCTAGGCTGCAGCCTTCTTAGCATATGGGTTAATCAGATTCTGCCTACCTGGGCGACCAAGCTGGATCAGCCCTCGATTCTTTTTTCAGAATACACATATTACCAGACGACAGGCAGATGCTACAAATTACATTTGACGCCAAAGAACTGGACGGACGCATACGCCACGTGCAGTATAGAACAGTCAAAGCTTGCCGTTATCAATTCGGATGAAGAAGCCAACATTTTCGTCGATATGGTCAAAAGTTCGCCCAAGGATCTCACTGACAACTTAGGTGACGCAGTGCACCTGGGGTTCAAGTACGACAACGGATGGAAAACTTACCAAGGTACCATCAAAGAAAATGATTATGCAGATGACTGATCATTTAGTTGGGTAGAGTCAATTGACGTAGCAGTTTGATTTGTCAGCGTTGGTGTTTTCAAAATGAACCCTATACTGCGCTGCACCCTAATTCACTTCCTTTCGTTACTCTCGCTGTAGGCTGTATAACGAACCAGATGTTGGATATCTTAATAAATCATCCTTATGTGCGTGTGTTTGTCGCTAAACTCCCAAACGACTGGATCGAACATGATGAAAATTTTTGTGTGTGCCCAAGGGGACTTGAGAATGGACAACATCTGTCCACTAGTATTATTATCATGATCTTCATCCTCCTCCACAGGTACACGTTTAAGCAACAGCGGCTACGCGAAATGGGCAGAAGGCCAGCCTGAGCTAGGCGGTAACAAGACTTGTGGTAACATGCTCTACAACGGACTGCTGAGCGCCGTCGACTGCGAAACCAAGAGCTACTTCATCTGTGCCCATCCTCGTTACAAAAGTTAATTTTCATACCGTAGCCAAGGCGATCAAATTTTGTGTATAAAATTATACGAAATTAAAAAAAAATGATCAATAAACCATTTTTTTATTTGACAGGCTTTTATTATTTGAAAAGAAAAATAAGTAAAAAGTTGTAACAGCTTCATTAATACTGTCGCCGTGTATGTCAGTATGAAATGAAATAATGGAATCTGAGGAACAGAATTTAACCATCATCGAAGGATTGTAGCGTTATGAAAATTGGACTTGTGTCTAGTTCTGATGATAATATAATATTATGGTTCTGTTAACTTGGTCTGATGATGGAGCCGGAAGATGTGAACTGGCATTCCATGATGGAATGTCATATCATCGTCGTTTTTCAAAGGTTTTATAATGGACTTGTCCCACAATTAAGTTTGAAAGTCTGATGATGTAGATGGAAGACTAGCACTGACATTCCATGACTAAGTTTCAAGATGAAAAAAATTTTTAGTGGCTTGAAGCTTAAACAATTAATTTTTACAATTAATTTAAACAAATAGGTATAAACATTTAATAAATTAGGCAATAGATAAAATTTAACACGCCTTATTTATTATTATGCATTAAAAAAAACATCTTTTAAAATAGTCTTGCTTTGCTTAAATGAAGATTTGATATAAACTGATAATTTGAACAGGGATATAATAAATTATTAAATATTAAGGTCCTGTTTCACCGCTTACAGATTGTCTATTTATTTGACATATAACTTTATTTGACAGATTTTGTATGGAGACTCTGTCAATGGTGGTGGCTGATGATGGGAACCATGAGTAATCGAGGGAACTCTTCAAAATTTATATGGAAACATATGCCGCCGACGCCGCCGATATTTGTTGACATTTTGTCGGTGAGCTAGGTTGTTAGCTTCATTTCCTAGATACTTCGGCAAGAATGAGCCAAAGTTTCGACGGCCTCACAGAAAACTGTTGTGAAACGGCGTTGTGCTGTGTTTAGTCCGGTAAATAAGTGAATAATTTTGAAGTCGGTACCAGTCAAAAATTTAAATTTAGACAAATTATGACGTGTTAGCTGGTTACCGACTTTAAAATAATGAAGATTGTGTACGGAAATAGGCTAATGCCCAGCCGAATTCTGAAATAGGCACTATTAAGGAATAAATTTTATTTAATACTTTTTAGTTTCTTTTATTCTATTTTAGTTTTTTCCTTTGCAAGTCGGTTTTAATTTTTTGTTAAAAAATAATAATAGTAAGCGGTGAAACAGGCCCTAAGTCTCCGAAAGTGACTAGCTTTTTAATTGTTATAAGAATTTTGTTATCAAACAAGGTTCATTTTCATACAAATAGGCATACATTTTACATATTGTTTTGAGCCTCGATTCCTCCTTTTATGAAGAGGAACGAACAGTTCGCACGCGATATGAGAAATACCGTAAAGTTTTCCTGTTCTCGCGATCTCTTCACAGTTTTGTCACAATATAAATAGCATAAACTACACTTTATTCATACTGGATATCCATAATATAGCGCTATTAAAGCTAACTTATGAGTTTAGTTACCAAAAAGCAAACTGTCGGACATGCGTAAAACTTATCTCCACTATCCGTCCCAAGTAGAAATTATCTAAGTTTTACTCGATGAAATCTAGTGACTGGCCAACAAACGTATTCAGAAACTGGTCTGTTAAACTTGATAAATAATAGAAATAGTGCCATTTACAAATTTTACTAAATTTTCACAGACCCGTGTAGTAGAACTTGCCAGTTTTTGTACGAATCGACATCCATCGGCACGGCATCTTGTTACCGAACATGATTCCAAGGAAAGAGCTATGTTACTCTACTGTATTATTTTAACACTGTGGTTATGATTCTTGTGCTCGCATCATTAGTATGTGCGACGCTGTCCGTCGTAAACGTGATCTTGAACTGTGTGTAAAATGTTTACTAAATGTTTATTTTTGGTTCTCTTATACTCGTTCTCGATAATACGTAAGTAATTGTGTTGTAATGTAAAATGACAAGCACTTAATATGCGGTGTAGCGTTGGAAGAATTGAGTTTCCACTCATCAGTGGATATGGATATTTTAACTTTTTATTTAATAATAACAGGATTTTATTTGAGGTCATGACGCAAAAATGCGATATCGTCGAACAATGACTTTAAGGAAAGAGATTTGATTAATAATATCGTTCAAAAGAATAATTTTTACTAAGACTTGAATTAAAATAACAGTTTTTCAACAAAATGATAATTTTATTTATCTCGGCGCGGTGGGAGCTTTTAACACCCTTGCAAAGTAGTTTAGCAATACTCATCATATAAGTAATAAGTATCATCATCATCATCTCATCATATGTGTAATAGATAATGTATTAAATATTTTAAATTTCTAGAAACAATGATCGAGCTACCATTTTAATTAATCTCTTTCTAATATTCTAGAGGGCAAGCCTGACAAATTCTTCAGAAAAGGTTACAAATATCTGGAGGGGACGAAAAGTTTTTATAAGATACACACCGTACATAAAAAGTGGGAAGATGCGAAATCTATCTGTGAGATGGAGGGGGCCACACTCTTCTACCCTCAGGACGAAGAGGAAGCCCACGCTGTAATCTCCTACTGGAACGCCACCCAGACATTCTTATGGATCCACATTGGTATTTCGACGCCCACTGCTAAGGAAGTTTTCGAAACAGTTGATGGTAAGTCTACGTTACGATTTTTAACATTTTTACTTGAAACTACTTAAGGGATTTTAAAGTAATTCTTTGACTTAAAATCATCAGTTCACACCAACAGAACAAGAATCATCAAAATGAAATAATTATAAGGTTGCTCAATACGACCGTGTCCGCGGGTTCAACGCATCAGATAGTTTATTTATAAAACTGATAATTTTATAATTAAATGACAATAACACGATCATAATAAATATTCAAAAATCCATACTTCTTTAAATATATTATAATGGGGGAAATTTAAAGAGAGCCAGTTGACGGACCCACGCATTTGGTCGGAATATGTCATTTTCATGTAAGTCGTAATCTGACAGCTGAGCTTAACATAACCTGCCAAATTACTTAGATCCACGATCTGTATGTGTTTCAAATTCTCTGATTGTACATCCTTATTATATATTAATATTATAAATGGGAAAGTGTGTTTGTTCGTTTGTCCTTCCTTTACGCTCTTAGGCATTCGTTAGATGATAGGTTTTGTTGTCAGTTTTGCGTCAGTCAACGTTGTAACTGACGAATAACGTACCTAATGTCATGACCGTGTAATGAACGCCTAACAAAGTAACAAATTTACTTGACTTTTGGCATAAAATTAATTGAAAGGATAGACTAGCATAGGCTACTTTTGGTTTTGAAAAACATCAAGTTTTTTAAAAAATCGTATTTTACCAATTTACAAATTTCACACTAGCAAAGCCACGTACATTTGCTAGACTTATTATGAATGCGATAGTGTGTCTGCCTATCTCTTTGGGTAACAGACATACAGTTTGGCGTGTCTGCGTGTGTGTATCTGTGTGTGGCATAGCTCCCGAATAAAGCGATTTAAATTTAGTTTTTATTGTATTAACTATTAAGGCACATCTGCAAGTGTTGATAATAATCGGTTTATCTGCTCAAATGTTGTGGAGTGTTTGAATTTTTTCATTGTTAATTTATTTTTGTTTATGCTGACTTCTAAAGTAAACCTCTACATGATTTTTTCAAAGGTCTGCCAATAGAAGACGTCTATGATAACTGGGCACCCGGGGAGCCGAACAACGCTGGTGGGGTCGAGGGGTGTGTGGTGCTGAGGCGAGAGGGGGTCCTCAACGATGATAATTGTGATAGGGCGTGGCCATATATCTGCAAGAAGACCGAGGCTTCGTTAAGATGGAACGATCTCTGCGACATCCCAGACCCAGGTTAAAAAACGTGTGAGAATATACCAAAGCCTAATCAAACAATTGAAGACCTAAGTGGAAGAAGCAGATAACTAACATTTGAAAAACTCGCGGTTTTTACGTTAATTGACGCTTTTGGATCGAAAAAAATATTTTAAATAAAATTGTGTGGGTTTGATGTGTGGCTAGATAATGAAATAGGTAAGTTACAAGGTTTGTCATAATTTTATGAGAAAAAATTGGTATATAGGTAGCAAAATGTTACTTGTCCGATACTTCCACTTATGTCTTCAATTGTCTTTATCATGGCACAGCCAGTTTACGTCTTCTTTCCAGTGGAAAAAATCTACCAAAATCGGCACATTAAAAAAACAAAATTTTCCGAAGACAAACAAAGGATTCATAAAGAATCACCTCGTTTGAAGTCGATAAAAATTAATATTAGATCCCAAATAAATTCTGTATATAAGATGTCATTGTTCTACTGTAATAAATCATGCAATTAACGATTTTAATTACTTTATGTAAAAGCTTATTTTTACTATTATATTTTTTAGAATATACATACTACGAGAAGACGGGCAGGTGTTACAAATTACATCTCACTCCCAAGAAGTGGGAGGAAGCATACACCACCTGCAGCTTGGAGCAGTCCAGGCTTGCCGTCATCGATTCAGAAGATGAAGCCAATATTTTTGTAAACATGATCAAGAGTTCACCTAAGGATCTCATAGATGGGGACTATCTAAGAGGCGCTGTCCATTTGGGCTTCAAGTACCAAAATGGATGGAAGACCTATCGAGGTTAGTTGAAGACTCCAAGATCGCGAGTGGGTTTTATTAGTTGACCATCTTGTGGGGAGACTAATATTGTACGGTATATAGTCATTCTACCCCATAAGAATTATTGAGAGCGTTGGATTTTTTTTCCTTTTTTTTGGATTTTTATTTAAAATTATTGCTTTAATCTGTAAAATTTTCAAGCAAGCGAAGTCGCAAGCAAATAATATTAATAAAAAAAATATATAGATGTTTTAGAAATGTAGGATAACATTATTATACATAATATCCATATATAGATTAATAGGTGACCCAGTGAACTTTTTATCACTTTCTTCCTACCTTTCCCCTTTTTGATTTATAATTGTAACTTTTAACCTTGCACCATATTGCATGAGTGAAAGGACAGATGAAAAACCCATCGCAAGTAAGACGTCTCTAATTGAACGCGATGATGAGCAATTGCTGTCGCCCATGGAATATTTATGAGGGAATAGGGAATGGGAATAGGAATAGGGGGATTAGGGAAGTTGGGCCACCGGTAAACTCACTCACCGAACGAAACACGGCACAACGCCGTTTCTCGCCAGTTTCCTGTGAGGCCGAGGTATCACTCCGGTAGAGCTGGCCCATTCGCAGATCGGAAAATGTCTCATTGGTACCCGCATCCACCCGGGTTCAAACCTGCACCCTCTCGAGTGCGAACCAAAGGTTTTACCGACTAGACGGACTATTACCACGGACGTTCTAAATATGCATATTCCGATATCTATAGACTCGGTTACCATTTATTTAATAGCCCTAATGAGTAAGGGTCCTTAAGCCTTAAGCCTTAATTTTAACGCCCAATAGAGTGGGCACAGGACAACTAGTACCTAAGTAGATTTCAACAACTAGCATTTTTCTTCTAATTTTAGTGGTTTTAGTGGACATGATTTTTTTCATATAACTTGGTGTAAGGTGTAAGTTAGAATGTAGGGGGTGAAATATTTTTTATGCCCTAGGTATCAAATACGTTTAAACATTTAACGTTTAGTATGTGACACCAAAATAAGCAAAATCTCCACGACAGAACTAAATTGTGTCTTTAAAACTTAAATATAATTCTTAGTGCAGTAAAATTGATATATTGTAAAGAGTCACTCATCAGTCAGTCGATTGATCTTAATATTGAGAAGAACAAATAGATCGACGATAAGCCACCAAAATAAGAAATGGATAATTCATCTTTTTTTGTAGAAAAATAATTATTATTTTGAAAAGTAGTTACAGTGCCTTCATATAGACAGTACTTACTTTTTAAAACCAAATTCAAAGAATTTAAACATAAATTAAAACAAAAATTAAAAAAAAAGCGTGGTTTCCAGCCGCGTAAAAAGGCGTTTGGGAAATTCTCCTACCTATATAGACTGCTTAATTGTCCACAGGCACTGACATAAGAAGCAACGGCTACGCTAAATGGGGTAAAGGCCAACCCGACGGCAGAGGTAACGAGACCTGTGGCTCCATGTTCTACAACGGATTGCTAAACGACATCGCCTGTGATGTCAAATGCTTCTTCATCTGCGAACACGAAATACGTTTGCTGCAGACCGCTCTAGACTACAAGTTTGGCGAGGATTCGTGACGTGAAGATGTTAGAACGGTGGAACAAGTGCCAAGCAACGAAGGATAGTGACGTGGGATTTTGTACAGTCAAAGTGTTGAAGTGATGAGTTTTAAAATAGTAAATAAACGAAATAATATATGACATGACATCATGTTTTTTATAACTCCTTGTCCTTTCTGTATCGCGCGAATTAAATGTGTGCAGTTAAAATGTGTGTGCAGTCCCCCCTACCTTCAAATGTCGATACGAAACTTTTAGGACTTTTAAGCGTCAATTTAAATTTTTTACTATACAAAATCTTTGTTAGACACAATTTTCTCTGCAATCTATAAGAATAATTTGCTGTTGCCCGCGACTCCATCCGCGTAGTGACAAAGATGAGAATTATTATTTTCCTCTAGAAATTTTTCCTGTTTTTTTTTTGCTATAAACCTCACGAAGCCCAAGACCTTTCCAACGAATGTTAAACGGTTCGTGCGTTCTGAAGTTATAGCGTCAGGAAGGAAAACCTGACTTATTTTTATATTTTTAACTGACTTTCAAAAACGAGGTGGTTATATGTTCGGTTGTGGATATATATATTTTTTTATGTATGTTCAACCATAGCTCCGCCGTTTGTGAACTGATTTTCAAAATTTTTTCTTTGTTGTATAGGGTATTGTTCCGAATAGGTCCCATATTCACCATGGTGGTGGCTGATG